>JASAND010018707.1:0-11849 GCA_030248195.1 Trissonchulus latispiculum
ACGTAGGCCAAAGGGCTTCCGAAAAGACAAAAGTGCAAATATACCGGAATTTTTCGTGAAAAACTACATACATATATATATATATACGTATTACGTAGCAGTCTGACAAAAATCGCTGCTATAAGCTTAACATGAGCATATACGTATACAAGTACACCAACTATGTAGCTAGAAATTAAGAAAATGTTTAAAAATTTAACATCAAAAACTTAAATTGGGCGAAAGTCAAAAAAGCGGGTGGGGAGATACCGAAAAGCGCGGGCAGGGGCGGGAGAATTCGAGGACCCCACCCACCCCCCCCCTCGTCGAGGAGGGTAGGGGACGGTAAACAGGTAGAAAAGAAGAGGTCGAAAAAAGGTCCATACTAAATTTAAGCTGATTTGGCCAGGTTTAAAAATTTTGATCTATTGAAAGCAAGCACCTAGCACACAAAACATTTCAAGAAAATTTAGAAAAGTATCAACCAGGCTAAAGTTAAAACAAGACTTGTTACAGGAAAAGAAGACGAAGAAAGTTACGACAATTTCTGAACGGAACGGACAACTGAATGAAAAACCGGTAGACATGCACGTAATTCCAAAAAATCAGACAAACTTCAGTATACATATATAAAAGATAAAAAAGAAACATCTATTAAAACACAATAATTGCAATAAAATGTGTGTATACAGGAACTTAGTTATATATATACAAGATGAGAGGGCGATCACACAAGCTGATAAGAAAGTTGAGTGAGAGTAAACTTTAATAATTACGTAAATTCTAGCAAAAAAGAGGGAAATTGTAGCAATAAAATGTACCTATATATTTTTTCGAAATAAGATAAAAGAGGCAGAGCTAAAAGAGCAAAAAGAAAGTTGTATAAAAATGATGGCACAAATGTGGACAATAACTATGTACTGTGAGCTTATGTATATACAGAATATGGCATTGAAAATCTGATATAGTTGAATCTTGGGGAACGAAACTAACATTTGCAAAAAGTCTGGATTCTTCTGACAGAAAAAATGCTAAAAATACCACAATAGAAGAAAAAGAAATAAGCAAAAAAGGATTGCGCACGAAACTAAACTGTATATATATATACGTACGAATAGTAGATAACTTGTTCCGAATTTCCAAACTTCAAAAACTCTAGGAAGTCCGCAGTAGGCATGCATATAAATCTACAGGGAGGGAGCATTATATATATAACTTAACAATAAAAGTAAATCATCAAATCAGCAAACTCTTTGTTCACAGCAATTTCAGGCAGTAAATGCGAACGTATTTTTAAAATATAAATATAATCGCATTAGTACGTAAGTAATAAAGTTGGAGTCACGTGTCTGTACCAACACTGTATATTTAAATAATGCATATAATGCATGTACATAAACAAATATATATATACAACGTAATATATATAGTTACGGTATTTCCGATTTCCACTCACGCTCCACCCTGACCTAAAAATTTCGGGATTTCTCCCCCCCCCCAAATCATTGCCACATTTTCAGCAGTTACGAACAAAATTTATGAACTAAAAAAGTTATACAAGCTTTTATTTTTCCCATAGTTGGTCGATTTTTAAGTAGGTATGCAGGTGTTATATATACGTATGGCTGCGTTTCGTGATTTTTCGTAACTTTTAGCCCCCCCCCCAATTTTGAGATATCTGCTCCCAGAAGTCGGATATATTTCCGCCAACAACTATATATTGGCTAAAAAACCCATCCAAAAAGTACAAAACCAAGAACGTGGGTACGTATATATATTAAATATATATTTGGGGTTTCTTCAATGTAGTATATGTATCTAGATGCAAACTTATATATATATATTACGTATGCACTACGAACAAAATCAACAACAACAACAAAATATCATTAGCAATTAGGATCTATATAATTATATATACTCACCTGACTAAGTTCAGTTCAGTATAGAGCGTATAGCACGTTGAAGATGACATCAAAAATATGACGTAATAATTGTACGCAATATATATCTAGGTGTAAATTTATAGAGAAGTTAAAATTAAAGCGACACTATTAATTAATTGAACTCAAAGTTTCACAAAAACTATCCAAACGCAAAGTCTAACAGACAACTGAAACTCAACAAAAATAACTGTCACATGTTGTTACTAGAAAGGTATATATATATATATATATACATCTTAATATTAAAATCTGACAAGCCCAACCCTAAGGAAAGTCATTCAAATCCAAACAAAAACTGTAAAAAATTTACGATAAAATCTATGTGACCTAAGCCGTTATCAGCAATCAATCAATTCAATATGAGCTGTTTTAGCAGAGGCGGGTGGGTGCCGCTATCACTGCACTGATAAGCCGCAAGAAGCACTGTATATGGGCAAAAAATTACCAAAAAGTATATATATATATACAGTTCCAAAACTGTATTAAATGCCAGCAGTAGAGCGGATTAAAAAAACTGCCATATATGTATTGTAAAAAATAGTCCTACGCATATGTACATAATCTACCTACATATGTATATACTACTACTACTACTACTAAACACCTGCCTTGAACTATGCTTAAAACGTGTGTAAAGCACAAAAAGTATTTAAACCCCGCTTTAAAGTTATAAATATATACACATACATACATGCGTACGTAACAAGCGCGCACATACGTAGTCTGGAAAAGTTCATTCAAACATAGTACAAATTGAAAATGTTCACAATACGTAAAAAGGAATATATATATATTATATATATAATATAAAAAATTAAACACACACAACTAGACGCATATATATACAGCCTCACAAAGAATTTTAATACATCTGTCACGGCAGTTAGTTTTTGACAAAAAACTACAACAACTGTATACGTACAAAACTCTACATCAAATATAGGTAGTTTAGTTAAAGCTTGCTACGCTTAATGCACTGACCTGGTTGGTAGTTCTGTCAAAGTGGAGAAATGTGTGTTTTATTTGCAAAACTGTCTCTCAAGAAAGCATGCAACAACCACTAGCGTAGCCAGAAAAAAATTTCGGAGGGAGGCAAGGCAACCCAAAAATTTTCCGAAATTTTTGCTGCTGCAACCGAACAACTAGTGGAAGGAGATTTCAGCTAAATGTAAGTGCAAACTGGGGTCATTTTAGTGCAATATTAGAGCCGCAGGCGAATACACCGTACGTAACCATTGCGGTTACGAGGCATTAATAATTTTCTTTGTGTCTCTGGTAACGGGGAGGGCAGTGAGCTCGTAACCCTTCACCCCCACCCACCCCCCTGGGTACGCGCCTGGCAACAACTGCACATGTAATTCAAAAATATTTGCCAAGGAAAACCAGATTTGGAAACGGGTCGAGGGCGGCCAGCCAACCCACGATCAGGGTTGGGTGCAGAACTTTCCACAGTGGTGGGTTACTACAGCTTAACAGTGGGTTCTATTTTTTTGGTGAAAGTTGCTATTTTACGGGTAGTTTTATGATTTTTGGCAAAAATTTTTAAATCAAACTCAAATTTGTGCATTTTAGACAGGACCAAGACACGAATACGCTTAGCTGTTAATAGAGAGAGATGAGCACAGGCCGGATTTTTCCTCCAAAATTTTGCTCGGGCCGGCCCGCAAGTTGACAAAATTCGGCCCGGCCCGGTACCGCCCAAAGAAAATTTCCAAAGTTTCACTGACAATATTTTTCAAAAGCTTCAATGCCAAATAGAATATCTAAATTATGCTATAAAATGTTCAATTTTGCTGTAAACTAACCAGAATGAGTAGATGTTCAGCTAATTTTAGTGATTTTACAACATTTTCTAGAGTCGAACCGGCCTGTTTCGACCCTCGCCAACCTCCAGTTAAAAAATTTTTCGGCCCGCTCCGGGCCGAAATGCTCATCCCTAGCTGCTAAGCGAGTGTTATAAATATACAGGCCAAGAGGTAAGCTTACTGGCCAGGGGCCCGTTGCATAAAAATTACAATAAGTTAATAAGTCCAATAAGTCATATACAATTAGCGAATTTGCGTTGCATAAAAGTCATAATCTAATAAGTCATAAGCGACTTATTAAAATAAGCGATTTTTGAATTAAAATAAGTAAATTTCATAAGCGAGCGTTGCATAAAAGTTTGCAATAACTATTAACTTATGAGAAAGCGCTTATTAAAATAAGCGAATTTGCAATAAAATTCCAAGTTTTATTGTATTAATTTTATAACAAGAAATGTGCAGAAAACTGAAATTTAGACTTATCTGAAAGGTTGCAATATCGGTAGACATGCTCAAAGTGATCTCCTTTCAAGATTTACAGTTTATTCTGCTTAATTAGTAGCGTAAAATTGTATTTGAAGTGCCAAGACGGAATTCTTAGCTATAGTGTCATATCAACGAAGCAAATTCCACGTTCCGTTACTGCGTAAAGCAAATTCTGCAAATTGCGAAACCGAAAAAGCCAATTATCCGTCATTACATTGCCTACGCGATTTACACAATTACATTAATAACCACAATTTTTAGTCCTAGTTTTTGTTTGTGAAACTTTTCCATTTTACTGCTTCGAAACTAACTGCATTGCTCTTCATAGAACTGAAACATATTGTAATAAGTAGCCGGTATTTTCAGTGGAACTTATGACTTTTCACTTATTATAATTCAGAATTGCTTATGAAATAATCGCTCATTACAATAAAATTTTATGCAACACCTCTACATATTGTATATGACATATTAGCTTATGAACTTATGAACTTATTAACTTATTACTTATCATTTTTATGCAACGGGCCCCTCAGCTTCCAGCTTTCTATTCAATGCTAACTGCAGGTAAGTATATACGTACAGTGTTATATGTTGCTCGCTACTTGACTGGGGCTTGTTGCCCTTACAGCTTGCTTTTACCCATGCAAACTAACTTCAAACTACATAATTTTACAAGTAGTGATTAACAGAGACACGTTCACTGAAACCTTCCCCATCCCTGAAGTCACACTAGTCAGGAATTAAATGTTAAGTGAAATTTTAAAGCAAAGTGAAGTAAAGTTAAACACAAGTTAGGAACATCTTACATAGAATTCAATGTTACCTGCTTCCAGGACTGCTGTTAACAGAAATAATGGAAACTTTGTCAACGGCACAGTCTGTGTCGGAGTCAACCGTCAGACAAAGCACAAATGGTGGTCGACTGCCGTCCAATTTCATGGCCAATTAATAAACTAATTAATAATTAATTAACAACGAAAACGATTGGATAATTAATTAAGCACGAGAAACAAACAGTCGCTTTAAATCACTTTAAGCACAGACAATTATTGCGTTAAACCGGAATCATATTGGAGCAATTCTGAAATTAAAATCAAGGCTTATTATGAACAGTTTAAATGGAGTTTTCAAAACGCCTACAAAATTAGATTGATGTATATAAATAGAAACCACAAAAATAGGTATTGAAAAACCAGTGTCACACGGATTTGATAAATAAACAACAACACAAAAATTTATTAGAAAAAATCCCTCCTCCACCGCATTTCCAAAAAATAAATTACTAACATTAAAAACAACTACGTATAATTAAGAAGTATTGAGAAATGTATGAGGAACTAAATAACTTAAAGCCCCTCCAAACATGAACTGATGAACAACATTATGTATATAATGTTTTGGTTCTATATCACTCTAAACTCAAAAACAAAATATATAATCAGATGTTGTTATATATATATATATATATATATATATATATATATATATATATATATATATATATATATATAAACATTGCAGAACATGAAGTACATGTAGCAAAAAGAGCCGGATACTCTATTCTATTATATGTATATTGCGCCGCGTTGTAAACACACCCGAAATTTGGTGTGGTTGTACTTTCGGGTTTGGCCATATTGACTTCAAACATTCCAAGTTAAACTTTGTCGATTCGCAAACACGACAACCAAAATGGAACCGAAAAATTTTTGGCGCCAATTTTAATGAAAATTCGGTCATCAGGGGTTTTGGGGTCGCTGAACACGATTCCCAGGTTCGATCTTCAAGTATATATACACATAAATTTGTCGATAGCTCAGTATCAGCTTATATTCACTTTAAGCTTAAACCTTTAATTTTCCACTGATACGTAACTATCAAAACTCCACTATCACACAGCAAAAAGGCGATAATTTGTGGATATCCTGCCATTCTACAATTTCCACATTCGTCTGATTATATATATATATATATATATATATATATATATATATATATATATATATATATATACGTATATATATATATAATTCCTTTCAGAGCAAAAACTTCAGTTAGCTCTCCTAAAAATACCATATATACAACGAAGAGCCTTTGCAACCAAATAGTGAACCGCCTACCTCTTAAAAAACCAAATAAGGAAAAAAGGGGCCGGGATTCATGGTAGAAACTACCCAAGTTAGCTTACACTTTATTGCTGCATTAGTGCACTGAAAATAGGGTGCAATGATGTGTGCAATTGCAATGACTAGTGCAGTGCAGAAGCAAGAAAACTGTGCAAACCAGTTAGTTGAGTTGTTACATAACAGGCTAAGCGAGCGGCCGGCCAGCCCTCCATAAGGCAACCAAAAAAGAGAAGGGGGGCGCGCATGTGCAAGTAATGCATGTAACTGTTTTCTGCAAAACTGCACACAGACTGCAAGAAATGCAAACTGCCTGCAACTGCAACTACAACAAAAACCAGAAAGACCGAAAGAGAAAATTAAATCCAAGCACAGTCAGTTACGTATGTACTATCTATTCATCTACCGCATTTAATTTTCCCCCCACTTTTCTCAACTGTTCGTTACAACAATTGAACCCATTGTTTTAAATCTACCTCTACCACACACAAAAAAGCAATGTCTTACAGTCCTGCTGCATACATAGACTGCAATGTCGAATAAGCCAAAAAACTGTTTTGCACTTTAAATACGTACGGCACGGGACTAGGGCATAAATGAAACGAAATGAAATGATGAGTGAGATAGGATAAACTTGATCAACTTGATCAACCCCCCTCCAAACCAATGGTTTAATTTATTGGAGTGGCGGACAAGATACATTCTTTTCGAGAGAAAAAGGAAAAATACAGGATGATAAACGAAAGAAAGAAGGATGTCACTACTAGAGACCTTCACAAGCCGAAATTTTCAGGCCCGGCCCGGCCCGGCCCGTGAAAATTTTGGGTCGGCCCGGCCCGGCCCGGCCCGTAAGCTTAAAACAGTAGTCAACCTTTTTGGTATGCAAAACAGCATAACATTAACATTTTTCGTCAAGTTTTGTATTATATGATTTCGGCGTACTCGTCCTTTCTCCCCAACATCTTGGCTTCAAGTTATGAGAATTTTAAAACATTTAGCAAACAAATTGAACCCCCTACACCCTTTGATGAACGAATTTGAGTCAGGCCAAGTCCAAGAGTTTTCGTTCAAAATTAAATTATTATTGGCGTAAAAATTATTATTATTAGGCGTATTATTATGCGTAAAAGAAGTACGAACCTTTTTAGAAACTTAGAACTTCGCCACTATTTTCAGCAAAACCATGAGAGCAATCAATACTTATATATATAGTTTCCGACAAATGTAAAAGATAAGTCGTCACTTAAAATGATAAAAGACCTCAAATATTTCTGCATGTGGTTGTCTCAAATATTTCTCAAATTTAAGCAAATGTATATTATTAAAAGGCAATAAATATAGAAGAAATGCAGTGAATCTTGGTCGGCCCGGCCCGAAGCCCGGCCCGCTCTTGCATTCGGCCCGGCCCGGCCCGGCCCGCTCCCAATTTTTTGCTCCTCGGCCCGGCCCGGCCCGGCCCGCTCGACGTTGGGCCCGGCCCGACGGGCCTGAGTGAAGGTCTCTAGTCAGTACAACACCTCCGACCCGAAAAATTCGGGTCTGTGGAAACCGAAATGGAAATTCCTGACCGGAAAATAGAAACAGAAGCAGTCGGAGAAAGGGCAGACACGCCTTGAAATCTGAGACCGTTCCATATATACGTACCTTTCCTACTTATACCTGATTACCACAAGCTAGCATAAACGTTTATGTCAACAATGGGAGACAAGAAAAGAGATACTGTCTACGAGAGGAACAGAAGATATCATTATGCTAATTAAAAATAAATAACCAAATCATTTGGATGTATCATTTAAAAGGACACTCTAGAGACTAGCGACGCCAACCAATCAATCAGCCAACCCAGGGTTGGGCACGGGCCGCAGGACACACCCTAATCGTCCTTTTTGGTCGCGGACATTTCCATTAGTTCAGGATGGCTCGGCAAAGTGAGTCAAAAATCGGCATTTAGTCGGACATCAACTGCCAAAAATTTCAAAGTCCCAAAAAATTTAAAGGAAAACAGCGGCGGTCACGATAATACTTGTGCTAGGGCAATTTTGGACGCTCATAAAGATAGGTTCAGTTTTTCTCGGGCTCTAGAGATGAGCATTTCGGCCCGTCGGCCCGGCCGGCCCGGCGCGTTTCCATATTGCATATGAGCCTTTGAAATAATATTGTTTGTAAAATTTTGGAAATTTTCTTTTGGTGGGCCGGGCCGGGCCGAATCTTGGAGCGGGAAGGGCCGGGCCGAGCAAGATTTTGGAGCGGGCCGGGCCGGGCCGAAAAAGTCCGGCCCGTGCTCATCTCTACAGGGCTCTTTCCCCCCTCCCCCTTTCAAGTTGTTTATTTTTTCGGTAGAATCAAATATTTTTCCTTCTTGCTTCAACATCTATAAAAATGGTTCTTGCAATCTCTACAGTAGCTGTAAATGTACAGATCAAACGAAATTGCCTCCCATAATAGTAACACTACTATTGGTGTATACAGGCTGTGTTTTCATTTGACCTTTACGGCTAGGGCCGCTGCAGAGGTCGCAGGAAATATTTTCAGATGTTGGTGCAAGAACGCATTATCAGCATTATCATATTATTAACATATTAATTATCATATTAACAGCATTATCCATTCAAACGAAAATTTTTAAAAACTTCAAAAATTTTGAACTTTTGAAAATTTTAAGAAATTATATAAGTGTAGTTTTTTAAAGCTTTCAAATCTCTGAGCGTCAGGTAGCACCCTACCAAAATATGAACCAATTTGGATCACCCAATAACCATTAAACCAACCAGTTTGTTTTGAGAGAGGCGGATGGGTTGTGGAAATGATTTTTTCCCCGTTTGACTATAAAACAAATTAAATCGTCAAAAATGCAAAGCTAAGCGCAAGCGCCAGGCAAGTTCCTATGAATCTCTATACTGCAAGCAAGCCGCAAAAGGGAAACACACTGCTAAAACGCGGCCTGGACCCACACAGTAACAGTAGGCACCTGCTTTATGTTACAGTTTGGACAAGTTTAGGCAATTAGTATATACAGGCACAAAAATTACCATCATTCACAAGAATACGACAACGTACGAAGAAGAAGAAGAAAAAGGACAAACATGCAAAAAAAAACCGAAAAACGTTACATATATACTACAACAGTACAAAACTGTAATGCAATCACAGTGTAACATATTAGCAACAGATGGAATATAATACGTACATACAGAGGACTGGAGGGTAGAAAAAAAACCCGATTTACTGACAATAAGATTTTAGTAGTACAGACTGTAAAAAATGGGCGTTCGCAGGTTGCATCTGGGGAAGGCAATGCGAGGACCACAAAATAAAGTGCCTACAATAACGAATCATACAATATAATGTAGTCCTACAAATATGTATATACCTGGGAGCGTATATACATACATATATATGTACTGTAAACAGCAGAGATCTACAATTATATACGTATACTTAGAGTAAAGAAGAGGCGATCTTAACAGTATATATGTATGCATATATAGTTAATAGTTATATAATTTATTATATGGACGTGTAACATATCTAATAAGTATATATATATACTTATTAGATATGTTACACGTCCATATAATAAATTATATTAAATTATATATATATATATATAATTATATATATATATATATATAAGTAGGTAGGGTCTATAACACAATGTAATGTTCATAATATAAACTGTATTTTACAATAGAGGTGTTTATATTATATATACGCCTATATCCAGCCTATTAGTGGTAGAAAATATGGTGGTAGTCAATACGGTGGTAGAAAGTCTGTCCCAAATCAAGGATCCAATTTAGTTTGACGTGCAACACTTTACAACATGCACACTACCTACAATGGATGCCTGGACAATATCTCTTGGATTGTGTTCACTTTCACTACTAAGGTGTCTACTTTCACAACTAAAGGTCTACCGCGGATCAAGTAAACTAGCTCCTCCCCCAGCCTAAATTGGGGAGGAAATAGTTTATGCTAACTTTCTTAAAACTTGACCAATTTAGCTCAAATTTTGTGTGAGTGCTTTCCAACATATTATGTAGGGGCGCGATAGCGCCCCTACATAATATGGGTAAAAAGGCGTCTGCGCGGCCCCCTGGAGACCGTGTTGGCCTGGTGCCAGCTAATTAGAGGTCCGGGAGGGATAAAAATGTTACCATCGTAAAGTACTCGAGTAGTACTACAAGTACCACCATACTTTTGGTTCGAATTCGAAACTTCGAATTTTTGCACTAGGCGATAGTTACCGTGCGTTTGTTTTTTTTTTCTCGGTGAATAACGCTTATTGGAAATGCATTTTACGGCTAAGTGTTGGAACGATGTGGGCATTTTGGCACCATACTACTATTATATGTTGGTAGACAGGATCCCCCCATGCTACCTTTTTTGGTCATTTTGGCACCTGGCCAATTTTGGCTCTGTGCCAAGGTCCCAAAGTCGGACTTTCGCTATTTTTCGCAAATTTTGGTCACACTTTTCTAGAACTGGGTAGAAGCTGGAGAGGTCTAGTATCTTTTGTTGAAAATTAGGAACTGTCTCAAAATTATATTCGCATAATGCGATTATGGTGAAACGTATTTTCTCGAGAAATAGATACGATTTGCTAAATCGTATAATACGATTTTATGACGCTCATGATACGTTTCATGCAAACATACAGATGTATATCTAGGCTGAACTTATAACTTACAGCTGTCCGGTGCAGAGACTGTGTCTGCCTTTCATCTATACAGACGTATTATGGGTTAAGCTTAAGCCTTATTGCAGTCACTTTTTATAACTGTCAGTCTCACATAAATGGTAGTTTTTGTTGGTGCTCCATGTTTGGAGTTTTTTATTGCTTTAATGGCAAGCAAGTGTGCTGTTGTTGTTTACATCTGTGATGGCATTGACGAGAAAATATGGGTTGATACTGTTAGTTGTGCAGATATATTTGACTGTGACAATTTAAATCCAAACCGTCACGCTAAAATCCTTTTCGAATATATGTGGTTCATATTTATGCAACATTTGACAATTCTGACAAACAGCGAGCTGAAAAGACAGCAGATGAATTAGTTGCTAGATTCGCCTCTCTCAAGAGTTCTGGAGTCAAAGTAAGTAATCTTAAGCTGAATATGTCTTCTTCATTGTGTGAAGTTTGCAGCTATTCCAGGCAAAAAAGTGCAGTTGTCAAAAATTTGCAGTCTTAGAAAACCGTGATTTAATTTTCAGATTCGTGTTCTACGACACAGAAAACCCCTATATATATATATCAGGATCATGACAAAAATTTATTGGTTCCCCTTGAAACTTGGTTCCTTAAAAAACTTGAAAATTTAAAATTTTTTAAATTTTTAAAATTTCATTTCCAATCAAGCAGATATATATAGAGGTCGGGGAAAAACCAAGGCAGTCACTTTTTGGACTCTGCAGATCTACTCACTGGAGCAATCCGGCTATAAATTATTTTCTTATCAAGCCCTGTCTACACTGCTACGAAGCAATACGTAACTGAACGAAGTACA
>JASAND010018709.1:0-60415 GCA_030248195.1 Trissonchulus latispiculum
TCAAGGTTCCAGAGATGTTTAGCGTAGTCTGATCTTGGAAATAATAAAAGTCAATCCGTCCGTCTGGCTTCAGAAATCCAGAAGGGTCCAGGTCCAGGAATAAATCGTTGTAGCAACGGGTTTGTTTCCGTAGCAAATTCTTATATTGCTGGGCACGATTGGACAAAGGAACCAACGGCCCAACGAAGCAAATTGGAGGCCCGTTCATCAAATTGACCGGGAATTCAAAATCACGGTCAGCTCGTCTCCGACACTTCCCTCCAGTCTTGCAGCCCGTCAAGACCAGAACTTTGGAGTAGTCTGACAATCGATGCCCTTGAAGCAGTGTTGGTACATCTGCTAGCTGGAAGTTCTCCTGGCAGAGGATGGTTTCAGCCTCGACCTCGGACAAGAACTTGCAGGAGCCACCTTCACCAATGATCAATATGATCTAGGAGGATGCACGCACTGATCATCGATCGGTCTGCCAGATCGGACAGGTTGACATCAAATCTGAATAGCGCCAGCAGTCGGATTGTCACGCAAGTCATCAATTTCATAGTAACGATTCTTCCCTTGCCAATCAACGAGGTGACGATCCAAGGTGTCAGCTTCTGAGTGACCGGTTGCCATGAGCAAATCACGGCGATGGCTATGCGCTAGAATCTGGCGCTACATTGCTCTTAATGAAATCTCTAAACTTTGGATAAGTCTGATATTTGGCTAATAAGATGGTGAAAAGAATGTCATCCCGAACAGACAGCCAACCAGCCGGAACAGGCTCGTAGTGGATAGCCTTGGCACGCAGAAAGCTCATGACCTCGAACGGATCAACCGTAAAGCTTTGCTGGAAGAGCTGTTCGGCACATCGGTCCATTCCGACTTGTCTGAGAATGTAGGCATACGTCTGAGTTCATTGCTAGTAAATGTCTTATGATTGATGGTAATGGGACAGTCAACATTAAGCAAAAATGACAGCTAAAGCAAAGTTCACAAAGACTCCACAACCGATCTGGGGTTGTTGTCTGGTAGGGACTCGATGAACTACGGATCTGAGACGATTTCCGGCAGCTCCCGGTTGTTGCTGAGGCGACGCAGCAGCCGCGGGAAGTGGCTGCTGTTCGTCTGGCTGCGGCTGTGGTCCTGGTTCAGCATCGGTTTCAGGAACATTTTCCAATTCTGGCTGATGTTTCTGATCCGGAAATTCCTGGAGACCGCCGGCAGCAATCGGTGGCTGCTGTTTAAATCTAGCCTCGGAGGGTCGATCTGTGTCGTCAGTTGAATTGGAGGCATTGTCCTGACCATTGTCTTGGGCCATTGGCAAATCACCAGGGGTCTCCTGAAAAACAGAAAAAGTATAAGAGATCATAAACAATGGTACGGCATCTACAGATAAATCAAATGTCTGCTTTGGCTTTGGATTTTGTCTAAAAGAGTATCTTTCACTGTTTCTAACGGCAGTGGTTTCTGGAGCAGGGTGAGCAGCGGGTTGTTCCGCCGGCGACGTGTCTAGCTCCGTCGGAGCAGTTGGCTCGCCGATTGTTGTGTTCTGCACGGGTTCGTTTTGGTCTGGCTGCCCCGCAACGCAATCGGAAACAACCTGACGTGGGCCCGTTAAGTTGGGCCAGTGAAGAGTGTGACAAGGCTTAATTCTATTAACATGAGCCAATTTCTCTGGCTTAGTCGGGTTATCTATAGACTGTAGGCGCACGTTCGGCATTTTAATATCAATTATTCGATAAGGTCCATACCAAAATTTTGCAAGTTTGGGGGACGGATTACTTAACCCCTGTCGACCGCCGTCTTCGGTCGATCTGTCTGGCCTTGGTACAACTGGTATATACAGATAAACTCTGTCACCTACACAGTACTTAGGTACTGTCGCAGTCTGATCATAGTAATTCTTTTGCTTGAGTTGAGACTTCTCAATGCAGTTTTTAGCGAATTGCCAAGCTTGTTTGAGTCTTGTAACAACATCTTGTCTGTAGTCTTGGACATTTGCTGGGACCAATTGCTCGGGCTCCAGGATGGTTGCATCCAGAGGTAAGGTTGGGTCTCTTCCAAACAACAAAAAATAAGGCGATTCTCCGGTAGATTCATGCGTACAGGTCCGGTACGCAAACGAACAAAACGGCAACATGGTATCCCAGTCGTCATGTCTAGCTGAAGTATACATCGATAACATACTAAGTAGTGTGCTATTATATCGCTCAACTATACCATTAGTCTGTGGGGCATATCCAGAAGTATTTATTTTCTTCACGTTCAGTATTTTATAAATGGCTTGCATTAACTGGGATAGAAATGTGGGTGCCCTATCCGATAGTAGTTCTCTTGGGGTTCCAAATGTACATACTATGCGTTCAACGAAAAGTCTGGCAATGGTATCTGCTTGAACATCTGGTACAGCGAATGCTTCAGGCCATTTGGTAAATGCGTCTATAAAAACAACGATGTGTTTGTTACCAGATTTTGTTTTGGGTAACGGTCCCAGGGTGTCGACACAAACTCGGTAAAAAGGGCCTTCCGTCTTAATCGGGACCAATGGTGCCTTAGCTCTAGTAGGAGGATCCTTTCGTTGAGCACATGCTTTGCATGCTTGGCACCATTGTTTCACGTCTTTGCGTAAGGTGGGCCAGTAAAATCTCGCTCTAATTTTCTGGTATGTCTTTCCAAAACCTAGGTGTCCTGCAAAAATGCTGTCGTGGTTTGCACTTATGATATCTTTCCGCAGATTGTCCGGAATAACTAATAGCCTCGAACGCCTAGCTGAGCAGTCGTTTCTTTCGTAATACAGAATGCCATTCTGCAAAAAGTATGCGGAGGTATCTGGAGAAGACTTTCCACTTGCTAGAAGCTCGATAATGCGTTTCAACTTAGAATCTTTCATTTGTTCGTCACGAACTTGATCTAAGGTGGTGTAAGTAGCTTCCAAACTTAAACACAGTCTAGAGAGAGCGTCTGCATTGGCATTAGATTTCCCAGGTCTATGCTGAATGGTCATATTATTTGAGTATTCTTGAAGAGAAAGACCCCATCTACTTAGTCTGGCGGACGGATTTTTAATAGATAACAACCACCTCAAGGCTTGGCAGTCTGTTACTACCGTGAACGGGTGTGAGTATAAATAAGGACGGAAGTATCTGACAAAATGAACAATAGCGAGTGCCTCTTGTTCAACTGCTGGATATTTCTGCTCTAGTTTTGTTAACGAGCGACTAGCGTAGGCGACTGGACGCTCGACTCCTTTCTGGATCTGGCTCAGAACAGCACCAATACCGTAGCCGCTGGCATCCGTCTGAAGTATAAAGGGAAGCTGAAAGTCCGGATATGCCAGCACGTTTGAACCTGCTAAAGTCTGTTTGAGTTTTTCAAAGCACTCTAATGACGATTTGTCAAAAAGAAACTTTACGTCTTTTTCAAGTAGTTTATATAAAGGTGCCGCGATGCTAGCAAAACTTTTAATGAATCGTCTGTAGTACGAACATAACCCCAGGAAACAGCGCAACTCCTTAACTGTTTTTGGGGCCGCCACGTTTTTAATAGCTTGGACTTTTTCTGGGTCTGGTTGAATTCCCTGGGCAGATACGATATGTCCTAAAAATGGAACTGAACCTCTACCAAATACACATTTTTCCGGACTCAACTTAAGGTTATATTTTCGCAGTCTGGCAAAGACGTCTCTTATACCCTTCAAATGATTGTCAAAAGTATTACTAAAAATGATAATATCATCTAAGTATACTAAGCAAATGTGCCATTGCAAGCCAGACAGAATTAGGTTTATGGTTCGCTGGAAGGTAGCAGGGGCATTACAAAGACCCATCGGCATAGTGACGTACTCATACAACCCATCGAACCCTATAAATGCAGTTTTCTCAGCGTCTTTCGGGTCCAACTCAATTTGCCAAAATCCCGATTTCAAGTCTAAAGTAGAAAAATACTTTGCATTTCCTAGGGCATCTAATATGTCATCGATCCTGGGTAATGGATAGACGTCCCGTTTTGTGATTGTGTTGAGGCCTCTGAAATCTACTACTATGCGTATGCTTCCATCTTTCTTCTTAACTGCTAGCATTGGGCTAGCCCAAGGGGAAGAACTGGGCTTAATTATGTTTTTTGTCTGCATAGATTTGATCTGTGATTTAACCGCTTCTCTCTGAGCTACCGGTATTCGGTATCCACGGCTAAATACAGGCCTGGCATCACCAGTGTCTATTGAATGTCTAACAACAGCCGTGCGTCCAAGGTCTGTGTCTGAAGTTGAAAATATGTCAAGGAATTGATGAACCAAATTAGTGATGGATAATTTCTGAGTTCTAGTAAGATCCGAGCCATCCCAATTTAGTGAAAAGGGTAAGGACTTTGTATTAGGCACTGCAGCATCGATCTGTTCGACAGTTTCAATGCTACCTATCACCATACCTTTCCTTAGCTTTACTGAAGACTTCAGGGTGTTCAGTATACGAACGCCTATCCGCTTTGATGACGGATGGTGCAACGACTTTGCAGCGGTCAGCCCGAAATTACTCAGTATCACCGAGTTAGGTTCAAACATCTGACATGAGTCAGCCTTATTTTCCCCTATTACTTCCGTAGCACACGTAAAAATTTCGCACCGTCTGGGAATAACAATATCTGTGTCTAATCGGATTTTTTTGTTCACTGCTAACGAGGACGAGTACTGGTAAGCATGGTCGATGCTGGCCGACCCTGGTCTGATTATTGGTAGATATTCTCCTGCAATTTTGACAGTGCGCCCTGAAAAGTCGACGAGCACCGGTCCCACCTTCGGCAGGAAATCGGTTCCCAGTAGGCAGTGCCACTTAAAATCTGGCACGACGTGACAGAGATGCGGTGTTGTAAAGCTGCCTATTGTAAGCATGATCGTCAAAGCACCCAAAATACCCAGTGTTTGGCCTGTGATTGAGGTAGCCGAAAACGTGGACCGTTGCAACCTCGAAGAATCCTTAAGCAATCTATTGCTAACCACAGTGATTCCTGATCCAGTGTCGAGAACGGCGGGTGTAGGCGTTCCGTTCACTTTTACCGGAATGGTCAGGATTCCCGGTGAAACAGAGTTGACTGAAGTTTGGTGAGTTACTTTGTCTGACCATGCTGGCTTGTGAAAGGAAAGGCTACCTTCTAAGTCATTAGAGTTTTCGTTGCTGGATTTACAATGAAGCTCACTGTCTATTGATCTGGAGCGCGCCGTCGAATATGACCTTTCTGATTGGGTTGATAACGGCGAGTCTGGTTTCGGAGGGGATGGCGGTTGGAACTGTTTAGGTCTTAAATTGATATACCTAGATAAAAGTTTTCGATGTCTGAAAAGCAGAAAAATTATAAAACCTACTCCAAGAATTACGGCTAAAATAACAACTAAGTTTATGAGAAGCTGTATGGGTCCTTTAAGGATAGAACCAAAGGAGTTACCTACTCCTTCCAACGCTTTGCCTGTCCCCATGCCTAATCCTTCAAGCGTGGAACCTAGTCCTTTACCGGCTCCTGCTAAAAAATTACCTGTCCCTTTTCCTATACCTTCCAAAGCTGCCGAGAGAGCACTGGGATCCAAGGAGAGGGCGGTAGTGTAATTAGCTAACAAATTAAATTTATTCTCTAACTGGAAAAGTTGACGGGCATGACTTCTATACAGACTAAGAGCTACAACTGAACCAGACAATTCATTATGGAAAACTGAAGGAGTATTAAAGTTGAAAGTCTGAGGGTCGTCTGTCCAAACAGTCTCTAGTGCTAGCTCTGTAACATGAACAGGACCATTAGTACTTCGCCATCCCGTGGATCCCTTAAAAATGCCTGAAATGTGATGTGCACAGTCTATTTCAACAGATTGCAATGTTAGGTCAGAAGTGCCAGGTATAATAAAAAATAAAGTATCGTTGCTTATGAGTGGCACAAGTTCATAGCACTTTTCGCGGTATTTGTAATTCCAAAATATTTTGTCTGGTTTGATTCGCCTACATGGCCATACCATTAGTGTCTGTCCTGCGTAGGTAGCGTGAATGCCTGTTTGATTGAGTAGAACCCGGGCACCTAAAGTGGCATCCAGTCTAGTCAATTGTAAAATTATATTTAAAAGTCTGCTGTTGATTGAACAAATACTTTGCCAAATTTGACGAAAGTTGTCTCTCTCCAATTTTGAAACTGTATCATACAGAAAATTTAATTTTGCATTCACAGGGTCTGAGTTCAAAAGTATCTGGTTGTGGTTTTTTTGGACCGCAGAATAATTTGCAAAGGGTTCTGGAAATAAGCTGGTTGGAAGTCCAATTTTGTCTGAAAACTGTAGTACTACACCCTGCTCGCTAAGATATGCATCCTGTGGTAGGCAACGGGGTGGGGGTATGGTGGAAAGTACAAAAGCTGCCTGGATTTCTTTTATTACAACATGTCTCTCCGAAACTTCTGCCGTGTAAGTTTGTTTGAATTTATAGCTGCACGTTTTTTGAATATTGGTGACATTCCAGATTACGGTGGCGAAAGCAGTAATACAGCTGCCGTCTGATATATGGCAGCCACCTACGTCAGCTAAGTCACTGATCATAACGTGAGAATCCAAAGCAGACACTTGTCCTAATTCTAGCAAAAAAGTTTCAAAAGTCTCACAAAATTGAAAACAACACCACTTAAAACCTATTTGGAAAGTGATGTTGGAAACCCAAAGACCGGTTCCTTTTTGGGTAAGCGCAACATCATTCCATAATTTAAATTGAGCCGCCGATTCACATTCTTTAATAGGAACCGATGTTGTTTGGGTCTGATCGAGTAAAACACCTTTGGATCCAAAAAATCCAGTATATGTACAAATTTTGCGATGCTTTATCGAACAACTAAAAGCAGGTGTAGAGTCGGGTTCAATTTTTGGAGTATACATGTGAACAGTGTGAGTCTGCACGGAATGCACAGGTGGTAAATCGCAGGTGAAGGTCTGAGGAAAAGAGATTGCAAAACCGCTTCTGGATTGGCCGCAATAAAAATAATCGTCTGCTCCCGTAGCTAATCTCACGAAAAGCAACACTAGCATAACAAAGACTGATGCGGCATTCAACCCATAATTAAATCTGTGCATAAAATATTCACTTACATTGTCTCCTTTAATCTCTTTTTCGTCGATGACCAATGGTGGATGTCTGTCTGACGGTGAATCTGACATGGGACCATCCTGTATCTCGCCATCTTCCATTTCCTGATCAATCGGCTGAGGATCATGGCTGGTATCCGCTACTGCTGAATTAGCTGGCAGCATGTGATGGTCATTAGCATCTGGGTTCGGAATCTGCGGATCCTGCTGTGGAGGGTCTGAAGATCTTGCTGAGTCCATGGTCTGGTCCAGAAAAGGTGACACGTTAATCAGTCCAATGGTATTATCTGAAAATACATGATCAGTCAAATTAGTCACTTGTTGTCGCAAAGCTTCAAATTCATCTGTGGTTGGATAGTGGAATTCATCTGGTTGTTGAAACTGTGTCTCATGGTTACACATGCCTACCTCGTCTTCTGCCGTTAACAAACCTACTCTGCGACCTTGAGGTCTACCATAGCTGCGCTGAGTCCGCTGTCGCAACCTACAGTTGATCTGGATATGCCCAGGTTTACGGCAAAAGTGGCAAATTCGTCTGTCCGAACTTGGCTGGGGTTCTCTTGGCGAAAAGCTGGCCGGCCGTCTGGAATAACTAGCATTTTGTGGCGTACGTGGGGGATAGGTACTCTGCTGCCTCTTAAAAAGACCATCGAGGCGCCTTTCTAAACGACTGATTCGCTCCTCGCTACCATTATCAAAATAGTTACCGTTAGCTCTGTAAGCTGACTGCTGTGCTTGGACGGCTGCCACAGGGGTTGTGGTCTGGGGGGTGCTTTGCACAGACTTTGCTTTCATTAGCTCTGTTAAGCTAGACATTAGATCACACAACTTGTTATTACTTTCAGTATTTTGCAGCAGAGGGTCAGAACTGAGATTCAAATATTGGAGCTGTGCCTCTTCCTTCTGTGCTGTTTCTACAGCTGAATTAAAATTTGGCGGTTCTTTCTGCATTACAGCCTTTTTAAGAGTTATGGGAAGCCCCGAAATAAAACTTTCCATCATCAAGAAATCTCGAGATTTATCACCCAAGTCTGATGGGTAGGCGGCTCTTGCCAGCTTTTTCACGACCCCAGCATAGTCTGCAACACTTTCAGTAGTCAATTTTTGCCTTGCCTTTAGTTTTAAGCTACTAAATCTGTGATTTTCTGGCTTCGTGAGTCTCTTTTTCAGTTCTGACTTGAGTAAACTGTAGTCTGATTTTTGTTGATCTGACAATTCTTTATACTGTTCTAAAGCGTTATCGTCCAAAAAGGTTGGCAGTTTCTTTGCCTTCTTTTCGGGCACCCAACCGAAACTGTCTGCAACAAGATCAAACTTTTCAATCCAGTCTGAGAAACTTTCGTCGAGTCTGCCCGAAAATACAGAAATAGTGGATCTCCCGAGTTGAACGGCTGAGAGCTCATCTGACGTTTCAGCTAGATTGCACATCTGGCTTGCGATATTGTTGAGTCTCAGTGTCTGCCCTTCTGCTTGTTGATTAAGTTCCTGTTTAAATTCTCTGAGCCTATGTCTCACAATTCTGTCTAATTCTTGATCAAGTTCGCCCTCCAAAGGCATCTGCAAAGTCTTAACAAGATATAATTAAAAGTCTAAACTAGCAGAAGTAACAATTAACAAGTAAAATCAATACTTACTAGTTCGCAATCCAGTGGGGGCTCCACAATATGTGACGGTGCGTCACTGGGGTTACGGCCGTCCAGTGTAAACTAAGGCGCAAGGAAACTAACTAACACAAAGCTTTAATAGTGCAGAGTCTGAGTAGCAAACAGCAAGCGCACACTAGGTTGGCGAAACTGGAAAAGTGGTGCCGTCTACAATTTTGCTTCTCTTTTAAACTTCTATTTGACATTTAATGCCCACGTAGGTCAAAGTCTATATTGAAAATGTTTTGTCTTGGCCTTCTCAAAATCATTGGCATTTCAATACTTAGGCTCCTGTGAGCTCTTTAGACAAAACGTATGGAAAGCTAAAAACTTAAGTCTTTTGAAAAATGGAAAAGCTAAAGTCAGACTACCGTAAGAACAAAACAATTTAGCTACGTCGGTTTGGGGGGGGTCGTGGGGAGGGCTGCAGGAGGTCTAAAACAGTGGCGGATCCAGGATTTTGAAAGGGGGGGGCCCGCTGAAAATTTTGTCGGGGGGGGTAACCAAATTTTTCCGGGGGGGAGAATTTATATACACAAGAAGCAAACGGGGGGTAAGGGGGGCAGAGCCCCCAAGAAGTTGAAGAATTTTTTGAAATTGGAAAAAAATCCGTCATGCAAACTTTTGAAAAGATTAAATAAATAAAATGGAGATGTATATACATGTAATAGTAACTTACGAAGTGAAAAACTTGCAGTAAAATAGTATAAGTATATACAAGGAATGGTGGCAATAAAGAAGACAAGTTACATGGACAACAAAAATAATGCGCGAAACGGGGGGTCTGGGGGGCAGAGCCCCCCAGAAGTTGAAGAATTTTTTGAAATCGTGGAAAATTCAGCAATTCAAATGTTTACAAAGATTATTAAAAAGAGTTATTGAGTTGTATAATCGATCAGTGGAAAACCAAAACGGGAATTGGACGCTTTTCAGAATTTTTCACTTCCACGATTTATTCTAGAGCACTTTCAGAAGCTGCCAATTATCAATCTTGCATTGCCCATTTATATATATATATATATATATACGTTACGAAAGCAAAATAAAATTTGTATATATATATATATATATAAGCCGGTATATAGTCATAAAATACACTGAAGGCGTTGAGTACAATTAATTATATATATACTTACAAAACAGGAAAGGAAACGAAATAGAAGACACTTTAAGAGACAAGTTCTGTCACAGAACTAAGTACGTAATAAAGCAGCACAGAAGCATAAGTGCGCCGCAGGCGAAATGTTTTAATAATTTGTGAAATTTATTAAAATTATGCTTAATTTTCACTCGAAATATGCATTATAAACAGCTGAAAAAATTTTCTAGGGGGGGGCCCGGAATGTCAAAGGAGGGGGCCCAAATCGCAAAGGGGGGGCCCCGGGCCCCCGGGCCCCCCCCCTGGATCCGCCACTGGTCTAAAAGAGGGCCCGCCCCCAAAATTCCGGAGGAGGGCCACCACCCAAATCCCCGTTATATACACCGATGTCCCAAACGCCCTATCTTTTCCAGTTTACCCCCCGCCCCCGACCCCTTCCGTTGACGATGCAGCTTAGCTAGGGACAAGTTTTAATTCCTGAATTTAGCAGTGCGTATTCAACTCTTCGTACGCTAAAACCTGCTGAAGTAGGCTAAAAATAACTTATCGTACGCAAAAGTACGCAGTAGCATCCATAGCGTACGTCAAATTTTGATCTGCGTACTCTTAGGTGCACTGCTTAGTTCAGACGCATGAAGCAAGGCTCTTTGGCCAGCAGAATTTTTTAATTATATATGTTGGTAGTTGTAAAAAATGGCTGACTTCTCTGGCTGACTGGCTGACTGGTTCTCGATTTTGGCAGAAAAACCTTCATCCACTAATATATATATAGGTGTAAGGGAATGGGTTGGGGGACGGCCCCCAACCATTTTTTCAGCCCCCCGAGGAAGGACGTCCATAGTTTCACCGGAAATTTTGGTTTGGGGGGGGGTAAACATCGGAAAATTGGTGGTCGACCCCCGAAATGTGATGGGGAGCACTCCCCGAACCCCCCAAAATTCGGACTTCAGAAAATTCAAAAATGGCATAAAACGCAAATTTTTCTGTATTTTAACGCTTTTTTGACGAAACAAGGCTTGTTTTTATCGTTTTAGGCGTTTTTTTACACCGTTTTAAACCAAGTTTAAGCCAAAATTTGAGAAAATTTTTTCAAAAAATGACCATTTTTTTAGCAAAATTTAGCTAAAACTTTTTGGCCCCAAAAAGTGCTGGGGGGATTCGGGGGTGGTAACCAAAAGTGGGGGAGGGATAGTCCAAAAATCTGGGGGGGGTAAAGTTGGTCGAAAATTTTGGGGGGGGAGAGGCCCCCCGACCCCCCCCCCCCGGTGAAATTATGGGGGCGTCCCCCCAACTGGCGGGGGGGGGGTGCGCGCGAAAAACTGCCAACAATTGGGTATTTTTAGTGTAGATTTTGCAAAGTTTTTCAAAAATTTCCAAATTTTTGGCTTAAAGTGTTTACCATTGCGGGAACTACACGTTTTTAACTGTATATATAATGGGCTTTCTGACTAATTATTGACCTTACTTTGGACTTGCAAACATGTTTACTATCAAGTTTGTTATTATTTGGAACGTTTGGGCGTGTCTAGATTTACAACCTCTAGCCATAGGTGTAACGGGGATTTGGGTTGGGGGGCCCTCCCCCAGAATTTCGGGGGTGGCCCTTTTTGGACCCTCTCCCAACCCCTCTACCCCCCACGAGCCCCCTAAACCTCCCCAAAAAATTCAATTTTTATGCCAAAAATCGCATTTTCAGCCATTGCTAATGCCGAAAAACATGAAATCATTAAGTAATTTTAACATTAGTAGACAGTGTTTTAAACTCGAAAACTTGATTGCCAACATGTTTCTAAGTCCAGAATAAGGTCAGTATTGAGTCTAGAAGTCCATAAAACCGTTATAAACGTATATTTCTCGCGATAATAAACACGTTAAGCCAGAAATTTGGATTTTTTGACAAATTTTGCAAAATTTGCCCTAAAAATGCCCAACTATCCCCCCCCCAGTTGGCTGGGGGGGGGTTCCCCCCATTACACCTACCGCTTAACATGGGCATCAGTAGATTAAAAGTTGTAATAGGACCAACGCGTGAAAATGTATAGTCAAGCGGGAAAAAAACCCCATTTTAATATGCTTGAAAAAACCCACCTTCAGTGTGGGCTTACCGGTATGAGCTATATAGGATTTTAATAGCCTATCTTGAAGAGCGTCAAAAATAACCCTAGAGGCTGCATTATTGTTGTTCCCACTGCTTCCCTTCAAATTTTTCGGGGCTTTGAAATTTTCGAAAATTTTGGTCCGTCCAAGTGCCGAAATTTGGCAAATTTTGCTGGCCACCCTGAACTACTGGCAAGACCTAGACCAAAGCGGATTGTATGTATGTGTAGGGCATCTGTTGGGCTTCATGATGATATACGCCTCACTGCTCTAACCCCTCCGGTGCTACCTGGGGGTGACCTAGAGTTGTTGGGAAAAAAACCCATCGGCGGGGAAAAAACCCACTTTTCAAAATTGAATATTTTTCTAACCGTTAGCAGGAAAGGTCAAACTAATACATACATTTGTTTAATAGAGTCTATAGATTAAATTGGTATAGGTTTTACCCGGGTTCGTTCTGTTATGGGTGGTCCAGGGGGTCTAAATCGGACATGGTGCCATTTCAAGCCAAAATTTCAATTTTGGCCAAAAATGCAGGCTTATTTTTGCCTTAAAATGGGTCTAGTTTGGCTCTAAATGCAGGAAAAACACGTTTTCTACACGATAGGATGCTGAAACTGCCAAAAATAAACACTTTTAAAAAATTTCCAAAATTTGCCTATGTTTACGTGTTAAACATACAAAATTTTCAAAATTCAATTTTTTCTGAAATTTTTCAAAAATGTTTGTATTTTTCGATGTAGACCTACTAAAAACAACCCGCTCTTTCGAATGGCACCGTCAAAATTGTTCTGGCATGCTTCCAGCAAAAAATCCGGGTGGGTTTTTTCCCCACTGATGGGTTTTTTCCCGCATTGGGTTTTTCCCGACACGGAAAACTTTAATTTCTCCATAACGGCAGGGTCTAGAGAGACAAACTATACCTCACTCGAAAGCTTAGGGCAAACCCTAATTAAATATAGTATCAAAGTCGTGCTAACCCAAAACAGTCGAAAGTTCTGGTCCAAGAAAAAAAGTGGGTTTTTCCCGCTTGACTATACGTACGAAAGATGAGTTACGAGGCCTCAAATGGGTCAAAAATGGCCAAAACCGGTCAAAATGGGTTAAAATGGATATAAAGTGTTTTAACTTTTGCTAGGGTTGCCGATTGGCCTATTTTGCATGTAGATTGGGGGTGGGGTGAAGGGGTCCCAGATAGTCCTGGACAGTTCACCCAGGTGCGCGCATGCGTAAGACTCAATATGGTGATGTTGCAAATGGTCAAAATTGAAACTTGTCCAATTGGGCTCATATGGTATATACGTATGTCATTCGAAAGCTCTCGTTGAGTATATAGAAAATAGGTTGTAATAGAGCCAAAGCTCCCTAATGTATATATATATATACGCGAATTGAAATATGTCTCTCGGTTAGAGGAAAAATGACTGTGGCAACCGGTTCCTGCAAATAAGCTTGTTGGAAACTATTTTCAGATTTTTATTTGGGTATATATTTGATATTTGAAAGCGATGGCTGTGGATCCTAAAGCTGCGGAAGAGTGGGAAAGAAAATCTAAAGAATGGATTGATTCGCATCCTGATGGCTTAGTCACTAAGATTACGGAGAACGAGAAAGGATTTAAAACGATTGATGGATCAAAGCGGTTGTTTTCTTATGAGTAAGTGATCCACGAGGCCTGGCATTTTTTAATGGGGGTGGGGTGGGGGCCCCCCCACTTTTCGAAAGCCCTCCCCACTTTTGGCAGCCCCCCCCCACTTTCATCCCCCCACTTTTCGGCAAGCCCCCCCCCACTTTTTTGGGGGTCGCCCAAAAGTGTCGAAAAATTAGGTTTTTGAGGTCAAATTTTCAAAACTTTTCTCAATTTTTAGCTAATTTATGGACATATAAGTTAATTTTAAGCTTAAAAACAGCGATTTTTTGTGTTTTTACCTAAAAAATGCTAATTTTTCGCTAAAAATTTTGGTATTTTATACCTTGGACTCGCCCCCCCCACTTTTCGGAAGCCCCCCACTTCCCCCTCCCTAGGGGGGCCCCCCACTTTCAAAACCCTAAAAAATGCCAGGAGGCTGATATTAAACATGGTTCCCGTAGCCGGTAACGTCGTAGGAAGGCTAGGCAGACTTCCTGCCTGCGTAGGTATGGTGAATAGTGATGTGCGCTGAAACATTTGCCCGCTCCGGAGCTCCGGCCGGAGCGGGCTGTCGGAGCACCGGAGCTCCGGAGCTCCGCGGAGCTCCGACTGTTTGTGGAGGTTAAAACTGTAAAAATTTTATTTTCAGCTAAGCAACTTATTTTTGTACTGAAAAGCACGCGTACTCACTGTTTACTTTTATCGCTTCATATTTTTATGTTCTGAATCTGCTTTCTTTGATAAACATTTATATATTCTATGCATTTGCTAACCTGTATTTTTGATCCGAAACGAGTACACACTTTGACAGCTATTCAAAGAATTTGTGGCTGTTTCATTATGCATTACGTATGTTATATACGTTGGCAAAAAAGCCACTTTTAGTTTACTGCCGTTTAGTTCTGTTTCATTCGTTCAAGATTTGCTAAGTTTAAGTTTTATATATAGATTAGGACTCCACAAAATTTGTTAAGAAATTCGTTAAGAATTCCGTCAAAAATTAAATTTGTCAAATCCATAATGAATTATGGCAAGTTTAATGTAGACCAAATTTGCATTTATCCACTGTTGAACTTTTAAAAAGTATGTATATAATCATAAAATAAATTTGAATACGGAGAAATTATATCTGAAAAATATTAAAAAAGATGTGTGATATGAAAGCAAAGAAAACATTTGTAGACATTGAAAGTTTACGTAGAAGCATAGATTTTATCGGAAGAGGGAATAATCGATGGATTAATTAATTGCAATTATATATAACGTTGTATGGAAACAATTCTTAGAGGTCGTAGTTTAGAATTATATATATTTAAATTTTCACTTTTATGATCTGGACAAGTTGGAAAAATTGTCTCCAGAAAACGAATTATACAGCAGTTTTGAGAAAGCAGAAAAGTTATAAATAATACGAGCACTAATTTATTGTTCTTACGCACTGTTCGTGATACCACAGCAAGAAATCATAAAAACTCTTCAAATATTTCATTATTACCCAAACTTATGAACAACAAACAGGCATCAAAGCTTGAAAATGTCTGCTCCGGGTATCCGGAGCTCCGGAGCTCCGGAGCAGAAGCCCGCTCCGGAGCACCGAAAATCGGGGCTCCGCTCCGGAGCTCCGTCGGAGCGGAGCTCCGGCGCACATCAGTAATGGTGAATCCATCCAACTATCCAATGCACCTCATTCCAAGCAACGTATATATATAATGGAAGACAGCTGTTATGATGGAGAAACCGGAAAATGATATTCTAAAACTAAAGACTACAAAGTAAAATCTGTATAGCTGATTGCACCATGAATTTACATCCGTACGTATATACGTAATGTATTGGGCTGCTTTTGCCAGCAGAGAAGGAGACAGGAATCGTGTGTTACCCTGGGAAATCATTCCCGCCGAAATTTGCTCCTCCCCAATATTTCGGCCACCCATGCCGAAGCAAAAAGTTCCCAGAAGGGTGAACAGTGTGAAATTTGAACATTTCTTGCTTCACCTGATAATTAGCGTCCCATTTTTGGCAAAAACTTTAAAGCTAAGATGTTGAAAATTGTGCGTTGTTTAGCTGAGAAGCAAAGCTACAACGGTTTTTATGTTTTTATTTTTTTTGAAAAATCCTCCCTTTCGGTATTTCTACGTATATATGTCTGCTTGAGTTGTATATTGGTATTAGTTATATACTTGCAGTTTAAATTTTATGCTTTCAGAAATGAGCATGGTGCAAGAATTACGATTGGCTTTGAACATGATCTGAAGACGACCGATTCTGCTGAGGATGTTCAGAAAAATTTCAGTTTCCTTGCTCCCGACTGTGTTCCAATTCCGGAATTTTTGAATACTCAACCGTGGTCCATAAAGCCTATGCCTCCAGTTTCATCCTTCAAGGACGGCGTTAAGGCATGTTCATATTTGTAGAAAATCGACAAACTGTTAAATCAAGTTGATATTATCAATTGTTTATTATGATTGGTGTTTCCTGTCCCGAGCGGTATATATCTAGCATATCGACAACAGGGAGGGGAGGGCATTTTAGTTGTATTTCTTGCAATGATAATGAAAGTTTATATTTTACTGACAATATCTATATGTACCTCGGGCGTGTCGCAAACCTTTTCAGGAGGTTGGACCACACTAGTTTTATCAATCGCCAAGTCTTGCGTCATTGCTAGGTTAAGAAAGGTCGGATTAAAATTGTCCTTCAAAGTGTAATAATTTAATTATTATTTAATTATTGTAGGGAGCGCGAGAGCGCTCCCCTATAATATGGGTGTAAAAGGCGCAGCGCGGCCCTTGGAACGAACGAAACGAACGAAAACGTTTACTCCAGGCGTTATAGACGGAAACAGACGTTGAAATAACACTATAACAATAAACAGTTTCAAGAAATAAACATAAAAAATACATTCAATGAGCATACATTTTTACATAATGAAACAGAACACTTTTATTTAACAACAATTTTCTTTTAAAATCCACCACATCTTTACTCAAAATAATAGATTCCGGCAGAGCGTTCCATGGTAGTACAATCCTACATGGGAAACTGAATTTGCGTAAATTCAAATTTGATTTTGGTAAACGCAACTTTAGTAAATGCCCACGCGTATTATGCATGCAAGGCTGTAACTCGAAAAAGTCAAACATATTAATTATATTATATCCAAATATCATTTTATACACAAAAACAAGGTCAGTAACTAGTCTAGTAAATTCTAGACTAAGAATATCCAATTCTGCACATCTATCCTTGTAATTTAAATGTCGTAAATGTTGAAAGGAAAGAGTAAATCTTTTCTGTACATTTTCAATCATTTCAATGTCTTTTAGTAGCCATGGGTTCCATACTTCAGACGCATAACATAAAATTGGAACCACATAAGATTTATACAGCTTGAGTTTTAGAGAACAATCATTCGAAACAAAATTATGAGTGATCAGATATAAAACTCTATAAGCTTTGTCCACTATGCGACTAATATGAACAGAAAAACTTAAGTTTGAAGTCATCCACACTCCCAAGTCTGAGCAACCTTCTACCCCACTTAGTGCTTCAGGACCACAAAAATAAGGCACATGGTCGTTGTTCCGACCAATATACAAAACCATTGATTTAGGATAAGATACAGTTAATTGCCATTCAGACGTCCAATTCAAAAAACGATCTAACGCATTCTGCAAGACTTGTTGTCTATCAGATCCTGCAGCAGAAAACTTTAAATCATCAGCATATCCAGTACAAAGATCTCTATTTAGCAACAACAAAACCTCATTTATAAACACAAGAAAGAGCGTTGGACCAGAAACTGACCCTTGCGGTACACCACTCACAACTGAGTTCCACTCCGAAAAAGATTCATTTATTCTGACCCTTTGCCGTCTTCCATATACGAAAGCAAGCAGTAGATGCAGAAGTTTTCCTGCAAAACCGTACGATTCCAACCTCAATTTAAGTTTAGGTAGTGATAATGAGTTAAAAGCTTTTTTGAGATCTACATATATAACGTCAACAGGCAATTTTTTATCCAAAGATGATGACCATCTATTGATACATTCTAATAAGTTTGTCACGGTCGATCTACCTCTAAGAAAACCATGTTGATTTACAGCAAATACATCATTACATTTACAGTGATTAAGAACAGATTGATTTAACAAGAAATCTAGAGGTCGAGCGGCACCACAAGTCAAGGAAACATCTCTGTAGTTTTCTGGCTGTGCTCTAGAGCCCTTGTTTTTAAAAATAGGTACAACGTTTGCATCCTTCCAATCTTGTGGGACATAACCTAGCTGGTAGCAAAAGTCAGTGATAAACCATACAGGGAAAGCTAATTCTGCGGCAAAAGTTTTGTAGAAGATATTGGGAATACTATCCGGACCCGAAACTAAAGTGGGTTTCAGAGAAGACAAAACACCAAACACATCAAAAACATCAAACTGCATACTGTCACAAACAGACTGAACATGATGTATAACATTCGGAATCGATCCATCATCATGTGTATAAACCGAACCGAAAAAATCATTCAACAAATTACATTTTTCCCTATCTAAGATGACCTTGTGTCCGTCAGCTGACTTTAGAACAGGGATTTCATGTCTGCTTTTTAGTCTAGAATTTGCATATTTGTAGAATCTTTTTGAATTAGAACTTTCCGCTAAGCTCTGCTCATAACGTGACAGAAAACGTTTCATCTCTCTGTTAAACATTTCAGTAAAAACATCGTACTCTCTTTTAGCAAGGTAATCCATATTACGTGTCCATGTTTTGAAAGCATCAATCCGAAGCTTTTCCAGACGCCGCAACGAAGAAGGCCAATTTAACTTAGATGCAGCACACTGTACAACAGGTACAAAAGTATCAATAAGAGACAACAAAACAGATTTAAAGGTAGACCAGAAACATTCAATAACATTATTCTGTATATTTTGGGCCCAAAATAAGGATACCCAATCAATGGCAGCCAAATTTGCACTAATATTTATTTTGTCCATAGCAAAAAAGTTTCGAAAAGTTTTTATTTTTTCAGAGTTTTTAATTTTGACGGTGAAATGTACCGATGCATGGTCTGATTTACCAAGGGGCTCCGTTACTGCAACTGATTGTACTAATCCTGAATGAGTTGTCAAAACTAAATCTAAAATATTTGGAGGATTAAATCTAGTCGGAGCAGTTATTAACTGGGCTAAGTTATGCATAGAGACAAAATTTAGAAATTCCTGGCTAGTTTGACTGTTCGTATAAAAAATATCCCAATTTATGTCAGGTAAATTAAAATCTCCGCAAATAACAGTAATACAAGAGGAAGGCGTACTCGCTAAAACTAGATTTAGGTCGTTTATGACATTCTGCAAAGATATGTGGTCAGCGGGAGGTCTGTAGACACATACACAACGCACAGATACACAGCGGTATATAAGGTCAATTACAATACATTCACTACTTATCATTTCATTTACAGACGGAAAATCATAATTTAGAGACTTCTGATAAAAAATACAAACCCCTCCTCCGTGACGATTTCTGTCCTTTCTAAAAACATCGTAAGTAGTGTTTGCCGTCAAATTTATTGAATCAATACTATCATCAAGCTTGCTTTCAGTTATTAAAGCAACATCAAATTTCTTTGTAGAAAGTAAATAGGAAAATTCAGACTTCTTACTCAGAATACCGTTAGCATTACAATAGTAAAGTGACAAAAAGTAAGGGTTTATACTATAAACACATTCATACTGTAAATCCAACTTCAGTTTCCCTGAACCACTGGCTGGCCACCTCTATTTTGCTGGTTTCTAGTGCGGCGATTGGGCTGAGTTATGTTGACAAAGTTTCTATCTGGCAACCCGAACAGAGATTCAGCATAAGTCATTTCACCATTTCCGGCAGATGCCGAGCGCCTGCCGGCATTACCGACCGACTGGATAGGCTGGCTGGGCAGGACACGATTGGGTATGACAGGCACAGGCACTGGGTGCATACCAGAAGCAATCAGACCCCGTTGCTGGTGCAATGCTGCCGCTTCGCGCATTGCTTCTCTCTCCCGATACGTCATATCCCTACGAAACTTCCAGTCATTTGGAAATTTTTGCGCTCTTGCCGCTTCTAGGAACAGCTTCTTCGCGCGCTGATCAGCCAATCTAATTTTCACCAGAGGGGGCCCATTCCGTTGGGGAGCATCCCTCCAGGCTGCTACCACAGAGGTAGGCTCCAGACCTGCCTCCTCCGCCGCCTCCTTCATCACTTCCAATTCCGACTTCTCAGCATCAATCGGAATCCCAAAGGCACATACATTGTCCCGTTTCTCCTTCAGTTCCTCCATTTCTTTCATGCTAACAAACACTGCGTCCGCCGTAGCCTTCGAAATAGCAGAAGCCAGACCAGAGAACCAGGACTTCAGGTCGAAACTCGAGACAAAACTGTCGAGTTTTGCCTCCATCGAGTCGAGTCTGGCAATGACTGACCCTGACGACAAGGGACTTGGACCACCGAGACCGCCGGGAGCTCCGGCACTCCCAGAATCGTAAGACTGGGACCGTGTGGTGCCGTTGTGGGCCACCTCCTCGCGTAGTGAGGTCAAGTCGTTGCGCAGCAGATCCATTTGTGCTTTCCACGTTGGCACTGTGGGAACCACCGCCAGGCAAGCAGTGCAAAGGTAGACGACGCCAGACGTCGTATCAAGCACCTTGTTTCCCACGGAGCAGTCCCCGTGAAAGGATTTCGTACAGCAAAAGCAGACCACGGGATTCGCATCGATCGATAGACTACATTTCTGGCAGATAGACGCAGGCATGGTAATGAAATAATAATGCAGGAAAAATAATAAATTAATATAATAGCAAGGCAACCAAAATTAGGAAAGCTGATCTTGTAGAAAATAGAGAAAATCAGGATACGGAAATCAGAAAATAGACGCAGCAGAAATAGCAAACCATTAATCGTAACGCCGTAATTGTAAAGCAATAAATCATACAAAGTCGTAAATCGTCGTATATAAATCGCAACGTCGATTCCGTCACCAATAGAAAAGAAAGCAGATCTAGAAAAGAAAGCAGATCTAGAAAAGAAAGCAGATCTAGAAAAGAAAGCAGATCTAGAAAAGAAAGCAGATCTAGAAAAGAAAGCAGATCTAGAAAAGAAAGCAGATCTAGAAAAGAAAGCAGATCTAGAAAAGAAAGCAGATCTAGAAAAGAAAGCAGATCTTGGAGACCCGTTCGAGCACCGTGTCAGCTAAATACTCAACGAAACTAGACAAATTTGGTATCGTTGGAATCAGCACGACGAGTACTACAAGTTGCAACAAAGTTTTGGTCAAAATTTCCAACTTTGAAAATTTTCGCTTCCGGGCAAGTTAGGTCCGTTTGTTTTTTCCGTGTAAGTCACGCTCGGAAAAGTGCAAATTTATGATTTAATGATAGCACGATCTGGGCATTTTCAGCAGGTGAAGTTTGGTTTTTCTGAGCATATATATCCCGAAAGTGAACCATTTTAAATTTTTCGCTGCCCGGCCCGGCATGCCACCTGGCCGGCCGGCCAAACGTGGCCTCACGGCTATTTTGGCCAGAAAAGGTCAATTTTGTGTCAGACTTGCAGCGCTCAGGGAACAAGTTAGAGACAAGCGGATTGTTGCATAAGAAACTTTGGGTTGGATACCATGGAATAGCGAGGGCGATTGTATATCTGGCCGGGATCGTTCAGGCGGCCGGCCCAAAGTTGGTCCGGCCAAATAGCCATTTTGGAAAAATTTCAAAGTCCCGACTCCACAGAAAATAGTCAAAAATAGGCCTAAACAGGGGCGCACTTAGAGGGGGGCGGGGGGGCGGGCGCCCCCCCCCCGAAGCAAGACGTAAAGGAAAAATTTTAGTGTCCGCGCGTAGCGCGGACATAACATTCCAAAAATTTTCGCGCCTTCGGCGCGAAATTGAGTTCATTTTTGCTTAATCATGAGGGTGCACGGAGCGCCCCTCATAATATGAGCTATAAAGGCACTTTGCGGATTAGGGAAACTGTTAATCAGCCAAAACTAATTAACGGTAAGGAGTTGAGAGCTAAAGTTTTCATTTTTGAAATCTCCAGGCCAAGAGCTTTCGAATGATACCAAACTTGCCCGGAAAAAATGAACTTAGAAAATAGTGGGGGTTTTTTCTCTGTATCGACCACTTTTATAGGGCGATTTTTGCGCACACCGATTTTTCAAACGGCCCATAGGAAAAATTTTTCTATACTAATTTTTGATTATCTAGGCGATGGTCCAGATCAAGTTTATGTTTGATTTCCGAATTTCGCTCTGGGTCGATTTTTACAGATGGTCAAAAATGGAAAAATCGACGTTTGGACTTTGGAAATTTTTCGAGGTCCCAACACAGAAAATTGCCAAAAAGTCGTCTAAAATAGCGTTTTTTGGCCATTTGGTGGTGCGCTTATATAGTAAATCGGTGTCGCTGAACACGATGAGCATACTGCCGAAATCGCCCGAAGTGACCACTGGTCAGCTTGGCCCCGTGGCACCTCGCCCAGGGTCAAAAATAGTGTCAACGTTGGGAAAAGTCACTAAAACAGCGTTTTTCCGGGTTTTGGTTGGGGGCATATATAGTAAATCGACTACGCTAGTTTCAATGAGCATATTTTCAGAACCGACGGAAGTGACCACTGGTCACTATGGCCTAGGTGGCCTATTGACCAGTGGTCAAACCCCCTAAAACAGCGTTTTTCGGGGTTTTGGTTGGGGGAATATATAGTATATAAATCATCTACGCTCGTTTCAATGAGCATATTTTCAGAATCGACGGAAGTGACCACTGGTCACTATGGTCTAGGTGGCCTATTGACCAGTGGTCAAACCCCCTCCTAAAACAACGTTTTTCGGGGTTTTGGTTGGGGGCATATATAGTAAATCGTCTACGCTCGTTTCAATGAGCATATTTTCAGAACCGACGGAAGTGACCACTGGTCACTAAGGCCTAGGTGGCCTATTGACCAGTGGTCAAACCCCCTAAAACAGCGTTTTTCGGGGTTTTGGTTGGGGGAATATATAGTATATAAATCGTCTACGCTCGTTTCAATGAGCATATTTTCAGAATCGACGGAAGTGACCACTGGTCACTATGGTCTAGGTGGCCTATTGACCAGTGGTCAAACCCCCTAAAACAGCGTTTTTCGGGGTTTTGGTTGGGGGCATATATAGTAAATCGACTACGCTAGTTTCAATGAGCATATTTTCAAACCCGACGGAAGTGACCCCTGGTCACTATGGTCTTGGTGGCCTATTGACCAGTGGTCAAACCCCCTAAAACAGCGTTTTCCGGGGTTTTGGTTGGGGCCATATATCGTAAATCGACTACGCTCGTTTCAATGAGCATATTTTCAGAACCGACGGAAGTGACCACTGGTCACTATGGTCTAGGTGGCCTATTGACCAGTGGTCAATCCCCCTAAAACAGCGTTTTTCGGGATTTTGGTTGGGGGCATATATAGTAAATTGTCTACCCTCGTTTCAATGTACATATTTTCAGACCCGACGGAAGTGACCACTGGTCACTATGGTCTAGGAGGCTCATTGACCAGTGGTCAAAGCTCCTAAAACAGCGTTTTCCGGGGTTTTGGTTGAGGGCATATAGTAAATCTACTACGCTCGTTTCAATGAGCATATTTTCAGAACCGGCGGAAGTGACCACTGGTCACTGCAGGCTATTGACCAGTGGTCATTGTTTGGAATAGAGAATCTTCTGGGAGTGATAAATTGCAGACTACTTCTGCGTAAGAGCAGCGCTCCCAAAAATTGGAAGAAGGACAAGTAGGAAAAATGCTCCTTGCAGTCGCATGTAAAATGCAATATGAGCTATGATGGTCAACATTTAAATATGTCAAGGACAAGATTTAAAACGTTTAATATGAGCCAGCATTTAAATCGGTGAAGGACAAGATGTAACTGGCTAATATGAGCCGCCACGTTTCTCTTGGGCTCATATTGACGGATGTAACTGGCTAATATGAGCCGCCACGTTTCTCTTGGGCTCATATTGACGCGATGATACTAAGTTGAGTTAACTATTTTGCACATTTCAAATTCGCATATACGTATACATATATAATTGTCGTACTATTGATATATACAATAAGTGAAGTGAATCCAACGACACTGTGGATAAGCACACAGCAAATTTTTACACATGAGCTGTGTATGTACTTTGTTGTATAAATGTGAGCCGATAATGAAGACTTGAAGAATACTGGTTTACAGGAGCTTTATACATTTATACATATACCAAATATATATGCCACTTAATTCAACGTTGAAGGGGAGAACTTCATCTGCTTAAAGTGTTCACATACCTTAAATTCGTTGTTTGAGCTAGTGAAATTAGATTCAGACAGGACACATATAACCAAACATTACATGAAGCTAATGACATTACGCAAGACGGTGAGGATTTGTTCAGACTTGGAATAAAGGTAAAGAGTCTGTAGGCATGTTTTACTATGTCTTTGTGATGTCAAGCCGTTGAAACCACGGCAGGGAGCGTCAATATGAGCCCAAGAGAAACGTGGCGGCTCATATTAGCCAGTTATAGTCAAGCGGGAAAAAACCCACTCGCCAATGCGGGAAAAACCCACCCTCTGTGTGGGCTTACCGGTATGAGCTATCTAGGATTTTAATAGCCTATCTTGAAGAGCATCCAAAATAACCCTGGAGGGTGTATTATTGTCGCTCCCACTGCTTCCCAGCAAATTTTTTGGGACTTTGAAATTTTCGAAAATTTTGGTCCGTCCAAGTACCGAAATTTGGCAAACTTTGCCTGGCCACCCTGAACTACTGGAAAGACTTAGACCAAAGCGGATTGTATGTATATATGTGTAGGGCATCTGTTGCGCATCATAATGATATATGCCACACTGCTCTAACCTCTTCGGTGCGACCTGGGGGTGACCTAGAGTTGGCGGGGAAAAAACCCACTTTTCAAAATTGAAAATTTTTCTAAGCATTAGCAGGAAAGGTCAAACGAATACATACATTTGTTTAATAGAGCCTATAGATTAAATTGGTATAGGTTTTACCTGGTTTCGATCTGTTATGGGAGGTCCAGGGGGTCAAAATTGGACATGGTGCCATTTCAAGCCAAAATTTCAATTTGTCCAAAAATGCTTATTTTTGCCTTAAACTGGGTTTAGTTTGGCTCTAAATACAAGAAAAACACGTTTTCTATACGATAGGATGCTTAAACTGCCGAAAATAAACAATTTTAAAAAATTTCCAAAATTTGCCTATGTTTGTGTTAAACATACCAAATTTTCAAAAGTCACTATGACCTCAATTTTTCAACAAAAACTAATATATTTTGATGCAGATGTACTAAAAACAATCCGCTCTTTCATTTGGAACGGTTAGAAATGCTCCTGGCAACTTGCCAAAAAATTTTCGGGGTGGGTTTTTCCCGCATATAGGTTTTTTCCCGCATTGGGTTTTTTCCCGCCAGTTTGGGACAATTTTTCTCACTAACGGCGCACCCTAGAGAGGTGTTCTATAGCTCATAAGAAAGCTTACGACTAGGCCTAGCAGCCCGTATAGTCAGTATTTCAATATCTCAAACCAGTAAAAAGTTCTGGCCAAAAATGTGAAAAGTGGGTTTTTTTTCCCGCTTGACTATACATCTTGTCCTTCACCGATTTAAATGCTGGCTCATATTAAACGTTTTAAATCTTGTCCTTGACATATTTAAATGTTGACCATCATAGCTCATATTGCATTTTACATGCGACTGCAAGGAGCATTTTTCCTACTTGTTTACCCTTATTTCAGCGTTTTAATCCTTTCTATAGCAACTTTTTTTAACATAAAATTACAAATTATGAAAATTTTTCTCGCCTGCGGCGCTTTTCTGACTCAATTTCGTTCAGTTTGTCGCACCTGCGGCGATTTTATGGCTTAATTTATTTAAATTTGTTGCGTTCCAAACGCATTTCATTTCGCATACGTACACAGTGTGTATATTATTTCAAATCTTTTAATGGTTTAAATGGTTTAAAGGTTGCCATTATAGATTGTTCATAATTTCAAAATATTCTCAACTTTCATTTATATAAATCTTTTTAAAGTTTTCCATTGCGGATTTTTTCATAATTTTAAAATTTTCTCAACTTCTGGGGGGCTCCGCCCCCCAGACTAGTGCTGGGACCGGTTCCGATTTTTGAAACCGGTTCCGGTTCTTGACTACCTGTTCCGGTTCCGGTTCTAGCTACCGGTTCCGGTTCCAATTGGTATTTTTGATAAAAAAGCTAAAATCACACGATTTTTTATTTTTTTGACAATTGCTATAAAAACTTAATATATTTAACTGCACAAAGCTATGAACGTGTTTTTAAACAGTGTTTTTGCTTACTTTTTACTATTTATATACAAATATTTACTGTGAAAAAGATACGGTCTGTTTCAGTTTTACCAATATGTTGGGGAAATTTTAGCTACCAGAGCTTACCAAAATACTAGGTAAGTATTCTCAATCTAGATAAACATTTAGCTACTGCCCTTCAGAAAGCGAACGTCGCACAGAACATTCCTCGGCCAATTTCAAGCAGTCCAATAAAATTTGCTTATCGATTCAACAGCTACAGTTACAACATTACGAAGCTTAATCATTGAAAAAGCAGCTAATCTCATTTCGGGGTCGAAGATTTTTTGAGATCGAAAACTATAGCAGAAAACATTGGGGAAAATCGTTAAACAAGAATTAAAACATTTCGAGCACTTATGCAGCACACAGGTACAACTAACTTCATACCTTTAAAACCGAAAATTGTATGTTACAATAAATAAAATCAAGCTGCTAAGTTTTTATTTTACATAGAATTTGTTTTAATTTTGTAGCTGAAATAAACAAATTTGTAACAAAAGAGCGCTATTCCCTATCAAATCCTAAACCTATATATAAGCAAAAAGTACTAAAATATGACTATGAAATATGAAAATTTTCAATAGACCATGAAAGCCAAAGGCATTCTTTTTCGGTAGCGCTAGCCAATTGCTATTAATTAAATATATAAGAACGGTACCTCAGGGATACTGTTGCTCAGCTTAACCCTTAATCTGGAGTTGCGCCTTCAGTATACTGGTTTGCTTCAGTTGAAGTTTGCACACAAAAATTGCAGAGGCAACAGCTAAAGCTGGAAAAGTTGCCGCAAAGCATCAAATCCTTAATGCTTACCTTTGTCATCCTTAAAGAAGAGTTAACACTGAATACACCTTAGTTTTTCTTTTTCTATAACCTTTTCAGAAAACTTAAAACATTGACTGAAAACTGTTATTAAAGACATCGTAAAATTGATTTCAAATGTTCTGCCATTTACACAACAACTTTCAAAAACAAAATTTCATATCTAAATAGAAGTACCAAAATAAAGTTAAATTCCAAATGCTAAATTCAAATTCATAAGAAAATTTTAAAATTTTGCAAAATAAACCTTGATTGAAGTTTCAAACACCCAAAATTAACACTAGAACCGGCCGGTTCCAAAAGTCACCGGTTCCGGTTCCGGTTCTAAAAATCCTACCGGTTCCGGTTCTACCGGTTCTTTTGGAACCGGTCCCAGCACTACCCCAGACCCCCCGCATGGATGTACGGCATTTTCGAAATCTTGTCCATCTGGCAAAAGCAAACAATTTTTGATGCTCGATTCCCTCTTCAAAATTCTGGGTAAGCCCCTGTTCGGCGCGAAATTTATTCTATTTTTGTTTAATTTATATTCGCTTATTTTTTAATTTTATACCTCTGTTTTCAAAAATTTTGCCCCCAGACCCCCCAAATTTTTTTGAGGTCCGCCCCCCCTGAAAAAATTTCCTGCGTGCATCATACATGGGCAATGAACTTTGCTCTAGCCCCTGCACAGCCTTCGAGCTCACTGCGCGGGGGGTTAAATTTGTAATTTTTCACGACATGTGTCCACTGTGGTTTTTACAAAGCTCTGTTTTTGTCACGCATCTTTCAAGCCCCTTTGTCGGAAAGATTTGCCATCTTTTGCGCAATCCTCCAAGTTTTTGATGAATCTCGCAAAAAATGCTAAAATTTTGATTCTCTCTATTTATAATGAAGAGCATGTAATTAAAATATATAAGCAACTGCAGGTGGAACGACCAATGTGGAATGCAACAGAGGGGGGTGGGGGTCGTAAAAAGGGCCGTGAAAATTACACGTTCCCGAAAAATTACACGTTGCTTGGTTCTCCAAAATTATATTTAGCGTCCTGAACTCATCGTTAATGTGGTGATTTCTGCCTTTTGTCAGAATTGATCAGCTTGATGAGATCTGTTTGATGAGCTATTTCAGAACGTGGACATAAATTTACGTCTTTCACATCTTCTTGTAGTATATTTCAACAAAAAAGTTTTAAAGATGTAATTTTACTTCCAGATTTTAAGCATAAAACTGTACAAAACGATAAAATTTTATTACTAAAATTTTCTGTGCAGACGTAAAATTACGTCCAAATCATTTTTAGCCTAATAAACGCGTCAGGCTGCATTCCGCCTTTTGAATCAAGTCTAAATCGATTAATTCAACCTTTTTACATACATATATATGCATGGTTGCACAAATCTTATCCTTTTATTCAGAAACGGCTATAATATACACTGGAATTTGGACGTAATTTTACGTCCAAAACATATTTTCATGAAAATTTAGGATAAAATTTCATTGAAAATTTTTTTATAAAATTTAATAAACTACGTCCCTCGCCAGGAACGTGTTAAAAAGGGGTTGCGGTAAAATGTTTGTAACGGGGGGTGGGGGGCAGACGCAGAGCCCCCCAGAAGCTGAAGAAATTTTTTTTGCAATAAAATTGGTGTTTGCAACTTTAATTCTTTTCACTTTGAAGAACCGAGAATGTTTTTTAAAACTTCTACACATCTTTAAGCAAAAATAGCAATTTTTTCTTAAAAATCGGATACAGATTAATATTTTTCTTCATAAACGCAATGAATATGCCGTTAAAAATTAGAAAATTCTTAGGTTTTTAGTTGCAGGAAATTTAAGAAAGTAGGAATTATTTGGTTTGTGAACTTTTTCTATTTTTCTCCTTAATTTTTTACCTACCACTTGAAATGCCTATTTCAGTTGCGTATTTTGGTTTTTGACTACATATCTTTAAGCGTTCGACTGCGAACTACTACTCAACTTTTATATAAGCTACAGAAGAATGCGCCGGTGGCGCAAATTTTTTAAAGAAATATAAAGCAAAAACCGCCGATGGCTTGAAAAGTTTTAAAGGAAATGAAAACGAAAACACACCACAGGTCCTAAAATTATTTTATACATTTAATGGGAAATGTAGCAGTTTTTGATAGAAATGTAATGGAAAACGCGCCGGAGGCGCGAACATTTATAAGGAAAAGTAAACGAAAACGTGCCTACGGCGCAATATTTTCTAACAGAATGTAATGTTCAGGCAGGCCCGAAACTTATTAAATAAAATCAAAATTATATTTAATAAATGTAATGGAAAACGCGCCAAGGCGAAGCCGACCAAGAAATTTTGAGACCATTTTGTTGCACGGGATAAAATTTTTATGCGCGGGGTAAAAATTTGGGATGCGCGGGATAAAACTTTACTGCACTTTGTTGCGCGAGGGTATTAAACTATTTTTGAGCGATATATATATAAAATCTTGATGTTTGGTGCAGTTGCGCGGGGTAAAAATTTGGTTGCGCGAATAAAATTTTCGATGCGCTGGATAATATATTGAGGCGCTTTCCTGTGCGGGGTAAAAAGTTTACTGCGCTGGGGTAAAATTTGTAGCGCGAGTAGAAATTTTGTTGCGCTGGACAAAATTTTTATGCGCGGGGTAAAAATTTGGGATGCGCGGGATAAAACTTTAATGCACTTTGTTGCGCGAGGGTAAAACTATTTTCGCGCGATATTATGTAGGGGCGCGATAGCGCCCCTACATAATATGGGTATAAAGGCGTCTGCGCGGCCCTCTGGAGACCGTGTTGGCCTGGTGCCAGCTAATTAGAGGTCCGGCGGTGGTGAAAAGGTTACCATCGTAAACAACTCGAGTAGTACTACAAGTACCACCATACTTTTGGTTCGAATTCGAAACTTCGAATTTTTGCACTAGGCGATAGTTACCGTGCGTTTGTTTTTTTTTCTCGGTGAATAACGCTTATTGGAAATGCATTTTACGGCTAAGTGTTGGAACGATGTGGGCATTTTGGCACCATACTACTATTATATGTTGGTAGACAGGATCCCCCCATGCTACCTTTTTTGGTCATTTTGGCACCTGGCCAATTTTGTCTCTGTGCCAAGGTCGCAAAGTCGGACTTTCGCTATTTTTCGCAAATTTTGGTCACACTTTTCTAGAACTGGGTAGAAGCTGGAGCGGTCTAGTATCTTTTGTTGAAAATTACCAGTAGGGGTGCATAAAGTAACGAGGGGGATTTTTTAATTTTGCTCCCTAGCTTTCAGGAGATGGGCCCAAACTTTGCATTTTTTGGCCTGTTTGGGCTAAAAGTTTCTAAGTCCCACTTTCACTGGAAATAGTCAAAAAGTCGCCAAAACGGCGTTTTTCGGCCTCGGGGTGGTCCCCATATATAGTAAATCGGGGTCGCTGAAAACGATGAGCATACTGCCGATACCGCCCGAAGTGACCACTGGTCAGCATGGCTCCCGTGGTTCCTCGCCCAGGGTCAAAATTGGGAAAACTCCCTCTAAACAGCGTTTTTCGGCGTTTTGGCAGGGGGCATATATAGTAAATCGACTACGCTCGTTTCAATGGGCATATCGCCGAAACCGACGGAAGTGACCACTGGTCACTACAGCCTACGGGGCCTATTGACCACTGGTCAAACGGCCTAAAACTGCGTTTTTCGGCGTTTTGGTCGGGGGCATATATAGTACATCGACTACGCTCGTTTCAATGGGCATATTGCCGAAACCGACGGAAGTGACCACTGGTCACTACGGCCTAGGAGTCCTATTGACCACTGGTCAAACGGCCTAAAACTGCGTTTTCGGCGTTTTGGTCGGGGGCAGTAAGTCGACTACGCTCGTTTCAATGGGCATATCGCCGAAACCGACGGAAGTGACCACTGGTCACTACAGCCTACGGGGCCTATTGACCACTGGTCAAACGGCCTAAAACTGCGTTTTTCGGCGTTTTGGTCGGGGGCATATATAGTACATCGACTACGCTCGTTTCAATGGGCATATTGCCGAAACCGACGGAAGTGACCACTGGTCACTACGGCCTAGGAGTCCTATTGACCACTGGTCAAACGGCCTAAAACTGCGTTTTTCGGCGTTTTGATCGGGGGCATATATAGTAAATCGACTACGCTCGTTTCAATGGGCATATTGCCGAAATTGTGGGAAGTGACCTGTGGTCACTACGGTCTATGGGGCCTATTGACCAGTGGTCAAACCCCTTAAAACAGCGTTTTGCGGCGTTTTGGTTGGGGGCATATATAGTAAATCCACTACGCTCGTTTCAGTGGGCATATTGCCGAAATCGAGGGAGTGACCAGTGATCACTACGGTTCTATGGGGCCTATTGACCAGTGGTCAAACCCCTTAAAACAGCGTTTTTCGGCGTTTTGTTGGGGGCATATATTCTAAATCGACTAAGCTCGTTTGGGGTGTCTTCAATGCCGAGAATTGCATTGCCGAGAACGCACATTGGCGAGAAAGGCATTGCCGAGAATTGCATTGCCGAGAATGGATAATGTTTGTTACTTGCATTGCCGAGACAGACTAAAAGCCATAGTTTGCATTGCCGAGAATGGCATTGCTGAGAATTGCATTGGCGAGAAAGTGCATTTTATGAAACCTGCTTTATTTATGCAGCAAGTATGTTACCCTCTTATAAGGTTTCAAGACCTGTTCAGAGCAGTTGAGAAATGTGTGCATCATGTTTATTAAAGCTTTAAATTAAAGCGTTTATCTTTTGTGCAGAAAAGCACCAGTAATAGGGTTGCATGCAAAATTGTTTTTATTTATTTTTCTAGAATTTTTTGCTTCTTCTGGTAATGGTTTAAAGTTGGAACTCCCTTGCAATTTTCGCATTTCTTCTTTTGCGATAGCTCAAGAACTGAACTGTGCAATTTGCCAGAACGCAGAAACTGCCGAAGGACGGCTTGTAGTTATTAATTTGTTTAATAGGGTTTAATAGCTTTCATGTTTAATAGGGTAACAGGAAATTTAATCTGGTTTCGATCAAACAGGGATTTTTAAAACATCGGACATGTGCCTTTCAGTGCATGTTTCCATGAAAAAGTGTGGTTTTCAAAGGTTTTTTCTGCGCTTTAATGCTACCACAAATGGTGATAGTTCTAGAGAAGAAAGCCAACAAAAATTTGTAAGACTGGAGCTCAAACCTATGTAAATTGTTTTACAAAAAACGTGGGGAAGCATGTACGAGGAAGGAAAGAAGGTATAGCGTTTCAAGCACGTTCATTAACAGTTTCAGAAAATGCATTTATGGTCCAATTTAATTAAACTTTAAAATTTCGGTGAAAACATCGGATATAGTTACAAAGTCTGTGAGCTTTTTCAATTTCTCCAAAATGCTGTGTTTTAATAAGAGTATTTTTCAATAAAATGTTTGCGAAAACAACTTAAAACCCGTGGTACAGACAGGCGCATTTATCTTTAACATGAAAATCTAACGTAAAATCCTTAAAAATAGTCTCTGCTTATTGTAAATAATGCTGCAATTAAATGAGGCTGGGCTGGTACCAACTTCTGGAAACGAGAAAAGATGTGTGTGCTGATTTCCAGAGATCGGTAATTCTAGGATATAGGCACATATTGACTGGCAGAGCCTTTACCCCCTTGGCCAAATGGCGTGCTTGGGTTCTAGTCTCACGATGATGATGTTGTGATATTCGCGAAATCCCTGAAAATTTCAGGGAAATTGTGAAACTTAAACTAATTTAAAAATTTTAGCTAATTTTTAGTAACTGCATTGGGCGGGGAAAGAGTAGGATTGCTGATGGCAACTTTGTAGTTACTGGCCAATAGATCAGACTATAAGTGTTTAAGCGAGCTCTACGTCTACAGGCATGAAGGAACGCTCCGCATCAGATCACGCTCCGCATCCGATCACGCATCCAAATCACTTTCAAATATCTTGCTATGTACCTTCAATCCTGAGATTAGTAATTCCTTAATTCTAATTTATTCATTAATTATTAATTTCATTAATTAATTAATTTTTGCAATGCAATTAATGAAATTGAAATATAAAAGCTTTGAATTAAACTTGCATACATTTCTCAACTGCGTAGAAATTTAGAATGTATTGTAGCATTTAAAGACTGAATATGCTTGCAGCATAGATTCAGCAGGTTTCATAAAACGCACTTTCTCGGCAATGCAATTCTCAGCAATGCCATTCTCGGCAATGCAAACTATGATTCTTAATCTTTCTCGGCAATGCAAGTAATGAGCATTGACCGTTCTCGGCAACGCAATTCTCGGCAATGCCCTTCTCGGCAAAAAATAGAAGAGGACTAGGTTGTGAGCGAATTAATATGGGCACAGCTTCGCCGAACAACCCATATTCGCTGGATTTCACGTTTCGTCTTAGCTTAGAGCTATCAATGTCAGTCAATAAAAAATTAAGCAGTTGAATACTCATCGAATATAGCTGTTTGCATGTACTGTTAGACTAGCTGCTAGGAATATACGTAAATTATCATCATTTTGTTGTGTTGAACTACCGCAGGCTCTACTACTAGGAGAGGTCTAAGGATATGATGCTAAAGCTATTGGTCCAAGTCAGGAGGAAATAGAAGATCGTGGGAGAGTCCTAAATTATTCTTGAATATAAATTTTCCGTATAAATGGATACGTAAAATGCGCTGGTTAGTATGAAGCACTTATCGAAGAAAACGTTTGCTAAAATAAAAGTTCGAATAAAGCTCGAGCACATACCGTAGCTGTAGGTTATTTATGAACTATAAACCAAATGTATCGTGGATATGCATAATAATTTACATTTACAAACCGCGAATATGGGTTGTTCGGCGAAGCTGTGCCCATATTAATTCGCTCACAACCTAGTCCTCTTCTATTTTTTAACCTAGCCCCATATTAAGCATTTTAAAGACTAGTCCTCTCTTGATTTTGCAACCTCACCATCATCCATATTACTTTTTCATGCTCCAGAGGAGCATTTTTATTTCTTGTATATATAATCCTGATGCTTGAAGCTGTTGCGCGGGGTTAAAAATTTTACTGCGCGGGGGTAAAATTTTTGCTGCGCACTGCGCGGGGGTAAATTTTTCCTAGCCTGCACATGTGCAGGAGTTGTGCAGGCATTGCCCATGCGTGATGTGCACCACTGGGCCTAAATATGAATTTTGAATTACGAAAATCCGCCCAGCCAATCAAAAGTTATTTGCTCTTTACTTTTCTGTCCCTTATTATATACCTTCACGAAAAATCTGTCCCTTATTACCCGGTTTTACCCTATGCTGTTTTGGGCCATATAGTGGGACGCATATAAGAGTTATCGGGGTGAGCACGATGAGCATAGTCGCAGTGCGGTGCGGTGCTGTTATTGTGCTGCACTGTTATGCAGCAACCACAGAACGCTGGCTGTAGGCATAGGCATGTACTGTAAACGGGAAAACATAACGATATAACATATTAGCGATTTTATGCATGCAGCAGGTTAAATCGGCGTCGCTGACTTCATATCTGTACTTATTTTTGCGATATTCCGTATAATAAGTGAGAAAATCAAACATCAATATTTGCAGCATCAACTGGCTAGGTTTCATAAAATTTGCCAGTTTCTATGTTACAATGCAAAATTTGTAAATCTTTCGAAATTCGATGAAATAAATTTAAATAAACGTTGTTTCAGTGTTTTTTCGCGTATTTCTTTGTCCCAGAGTACTTTTTGGCCGCTTTAGCTGAGCCAAACAGCCGATCCGCCGAAATGAACTTTTTACCGGCTAGCACAAAATTGCCAAGTCCAAATGCAATTTTGTGCTGTTCACGTGAAAGAACGCATTAAACTTGCTATGTGGATGGCGTTTGAGCAACTAAGAACCATTTTTGGGAATTTGGCAGCAAAAGCAAAAATTGGTTTTTCCCCACCCCTTGGTTTTTTACCATTTTGTAAAAATTCTGCTGGCAGCTTGCCAAGCGTCGCAGGAAGGCGAGACCGACATTTTTGGAAAGAGCACATGTTGTTCTCATAGAAACTATAGAAATTTTTTGCATGCCTTCAAAAATAGGCAAATTTTGAATTTGGGGGGGGGGTCAAAAATGCCAAAATCTTCAAAATGTCACAAAATGCTCAAAAGTGGTCCGATTTAGCTCAAATTTGGTGTGGTAGGTGGGATGGGCCCTACCAACTTGCATGCAAAATTTGAGCCCGCTAGCTCATCCCCATCGCCCAGACGGGGGGTTGGTTTTTCCCCACCACTTGCGAGTTGGTTTTTTCCCCGACCTCTATACAGCACGGCCTATAACTAGCTACAGATAAGTTGCAATCGTCTGAAATTTTGCATACAAGTGTGGCAGAGTAATATAAATCGTGCCGTATAAGTTTCCTTCATTGTCTGTATAGTTTACATCTGTTTCCGCTGCAGCAGAGTGCTGCTGAAGTACAGCACGGCCTATAACTAGCTACAGGTAAGTTACAATTGTCCGAAATTTTGCATACAAGTGCGGAAGAGCAATATAAATCGTGCCGTATAAGTTTCCTTCATTGACTGTATAGTTTACATCTGGTTGCGCTGCAGTAGAGTCTGCTGAAGTATATACAGCACGGCCTATAAGCTACAGATAAGATTCAATCGTCAAGTGCGTCAAATAAGTTTTCTTCATTGACAGTATATATAGTTTGCGTCTGCTTGCGCTGCAGTAGACTGCTGCTGCAGTACAACACGGTCTATAACTGATGACATGTACGTAAAAATAATAAATATATATAGTAACTAAACCTATTGCAGCCATGGGTACTGGATGTTGGAAAAAATAGAGAGAAAGAGAAAAGTGTAACTTTTCTAGCTTCTTGACTTCTTCTTTCAAGCTTCTTTGTGTACTTTCGGTTGACGATTAATGATTGGCTGAATTTATAAAGTTTCTTTTATGAAACTTTGACATTTTTACTTAAGGTTTATTGGGAACCTTAAAAATGAAATAGGACAAGGATAAAAATGCTCCGATCGAGCACGAAAAATGCAATATGGGTGACATTAGGTTGTAAATGGACAGAGGACTAGGTTTTAAAACGTTAATATGGGAGGGGCAGGTTGTAAATGCCAGGAGGACTGGGTTAAAAGCGCACTAATATGGGCCAGCTTCGCTGAACAACCCATATTCGCGAAAACTGCCCAGACAGTTGCTAACGGCAGTTCTTCAGAAAATTAAATTTACGATTTGCCAGCATGACCCTGCAAATGTAGTCCTGCTCCTTATTATACAACTTAATACACGTACATAATGTCAACTGCTTTTTGCATCGACTTAATACAAGATTCTGCGCTGACTGCAGAAAAAACACCTTGAACACACCTTTCTACCAGAACTGCATTGTTTATTTGGAATAAGCCTTAATATTTCAAAATCGTCGCGCTTGCTTGAAAAGCTGAATAATGTACATCTTACTGGTATGTCATATGTTGAGTGGAGCATGAGTCCTTCATCTTGTCTGTGGTCTTTGTCATTGTGCAATAAGACTGGTGGCTTGATTGACTGGTTTATTCCCGGTTGTCATACACCTTATGATTGGTCAGACCAATATCGCGTGAATAGTCTTCAACCACTGATACCTCAGCTCACCTTCTCGGACCATTGTAATTCAACGGAAAATCTATCTAAATTTCCAACTTAGTTAATAATATTAACCGAAGTTTTTACGTAAAATATACGGCTGTACGTATCTTTTACGTTTGGAAACGTTTTTAAAAATTAATAGGTAGGAATTTTTGACTCCTTTTTGAAAATTGCAGATTGGTGGCGTTACCGTTTATATTTTTCAGTTTCTAACCTCTGTAATTTTAATTTCAATTTTCGAAAAATGATTACAATCTACTACGTAATCCAATTCCCTTTAAAATTTTAAATATCAAACCCTGCGCTTTGTACAGAGTGTGTAATCTCATACACAATATTGGAAGAAATTTTTTATTGGGGCGGAGCATTCAATTGTCACGTGATTTCTTAATGCCCAATCATAGCGTGTATGACAACTAGGAATACGCCGATTTGAGTGCCTAGATTTGCTTTAGCTACTTTATACAAGCTTTTATGTGCAGGTGGTTCTAAAAGTGTATACGTAAGTCTTTTTGTTGCAGATTATTAGCTTTGATGGCAAACAAATAAAGATGCACATTGATACTAAAATGTTCTGCATCTATGGACGAAAAACGGACGTCTGTGTTCCCTGTGACGCCGCTTCTCCGAAAGGGTCCTACTTTCAGTGTCGTCAGGATTTTCCGCTAAAGCTGGATCTGGATGTTCCCATTTATCTGTGATCGATTGTCACTCCAGATTGTTTTCAAGAGTTTTTCCTTCTGTATCTTCAGTATTTTATAAAGCTGTTTTGTATGTAACGCTTACTGCTGGTCATAGTGGTGATTGTTAACTTTTAACATTTTTGCGATTCTTATTTTGTTTATTTTACCTCAGTATTTTCGTTTATTTGATGGCATGGTTGCGTATATCAGAAGGTCTAGGATGGGAGTCTAGGATATTTTTCAAAATGGATCGTGAGTAATTGAACGAGTTTGATTTACAGTCTCGATTCCTGTGTGAAGAAATATGGTAAAAGATGTTGAACGTTTTGTTTTGTTTGTTGAAAGCATTGAGAGTAGTGATTTAAGCTCAGACACACTGTTTTTGAAAATGTTCCAAGAAGGGGTGGGCAAACGAAGTTTTCCTGAGTTCCGGATTCTGGTTATATACTATACACCAGGTTTAGCCATTTGGAAAATATCTGCTAGGCCACCTTGTAATTGACAACATTGACAACAACACATTTTGTATTGACAATAAATTTAGTTCTATTAACTCCTTTTGGTGTTTCCTTTTCAGTTTATCGATTCGTGCACCAGTGTTGGAAGCGGGTCCCTTAGCCTTGACCCGGTTGAGATCTGACCGGCGACCCGGTTTTCCTGAAAATCTCAAAACTCTTTAAAAATTCGGTTGTGTCAAAAACAATTTGACGTCCTTCGCTGTGACCAGTCCGAAAAGCGTTCATTAAGGCATACTCAGTTCTCGGTTACAAAACTTGAAGGAAGTACTGAATTCTGTTGCACTAATTTTTTTCAAATTTTTTATTATTTCGCAATCATCGAAACCAAATACTGTGGTAAATCATGAAACCCGGTTCGAAGCTCTTGACCTCGATGACCTAGTACCATTGCTGTCGTATACGTAGTGCTGTCTTGAAATGCTAATTCTCTTGTCCTTAAAGTCAAAGGTCGACTTCAACTTTCGAAAACAGCAGAGTGGTTTCTTTACGTAACTGTACGCTCTGCGTAACTATAGAAAATCAGGTTTGTGCACTTTGCAAGTCTGATTGAATCAGAAACTATTTACTTTTCTAAAAATCATTGGAATTTCCTCAAAATTTCAATTCTTTTCAAATGTTATAATGTTCTGTTTTCGAAAACTAAAACTTTTAGGTAGGTAATACTGAGACTGGCGAAACCTGTGCTTTGCTATGCTTTGGTTTCTCTGGACATTGATCTGAACTTTAATCATGTATACTTTTTGTTTCTGGTTCTATGTATTTGTAGATTTTTTGTTTCTAATTTGGCTATATTCTCTTTATTAGAATAAAAGAAGTTGGTTTTGGTGTCATTATGGCTAAAGTTGTTCGGGGGCTGGACTTCGGGCCGGCCCCCCGGCCCCGGGGGCCGGCCCCCAGCCGGCCCAGCCCCCTTCCCAAAATTAGGGGCCAGCCCGTGGCCCAGCCCCCAATTTTGGGGGCCGGCCCCCACAACGGCCCCGGGGGCCGTCCGCAACGTCGGCCCCCGGAACGGCCCCCGACCCCCAAACCATTTTAAGCTTTACATTTCTGTTTAACGATTTGTATTTCTCCACCTAAAACATGCATTTAATGCATAGCTGGCTGCTATTTCCACCAGTACAAATACATTGCGTATCTGTTCGCCTTCTTGCGGTTTACTCCAACGCATAATAGACTAATAATAACGATGTATACACCAAGTTTTTATCAATGTTGTCTGCAAACTTTATAAGTATGGTCTAGAATGGCTGAAGTCTACAGCCGACTAAGCTTGCTGTCGTGCCGTCCTCTCTTAGTCTTAAATAGCTGAGTCGAGTAAAAGACGATCACATAGGAAACAAACATGGTTTATTTGCGAAAGCTGCTTCATAGTCAGCCTTTCGCTAACTGCAGGTTAACGACTCCGTTTCGCAATCTCATTGAATTTTTGTTTAACCTGTCTGCAACGGCAAGAATATTAACCAAGTTGCTTGTTTGCACTGCTTCATTTTTGTTTGTAATTTGACGTTTTCTTAGGAAAGGAAATAAAAACAATGTCTGTAATGGTTCTTCCTAAGAAAGCACACGTTCATAGTGCCGGGGGCCGGGCCCCCTGGGCTGGCCCCCAAAGTAGTGGCCCAGCCCCCAAAATTCGGGGGGGGGGGGGCGGGGGCCGGAGCATACTGTGATGTGAACTGAATAGTAGAATATGCAGAAGTGTCCCGCCAGTTGACATAAGTACTTGGGATAGGATAGGATAGGATAAGGCGTAATGAGTTAGCATGCAAGCCAAATGGGAAGCAGGAGCTTTGTGCAATTTGGTTGGCTGTTGGCAACCCCTCTCCCACCAAATGGATACGAGGCATGTGTTGTCGCTTCCCACCAAACGAAGGAAAGATGTCTGATAAGCATCACGTTGCTTTAGAGTGGAATAAAGTTGGCTAATGGCATACTCTGTCCAGCAATAATGCAGTCTTTGTTCCACAGTTCTGATGGCAAATCTTTGCTGCCTCTTCATTGAAGATTGAAGGCAGATTGTCGATTCGTCGATTAAATTGATCAATAGTTGTTGCTTTTTCTCTTAACAGCAATTATATCCTTAAGGCAACTGCACAGTGTTAACTGCTAAATGAAAGAAAGCCACGACGAAGCCACGACGTGTCACAACTCACACACAACACCTCCGGCCAGAAGATTCGGGTCTGAGGTCGGAATTGAATCCAAAACCTTTTAAGATCTAGGCGAACGCTCAAACGATTGAGACACCCAGGAGTAATCGAACCGAGCTTAAGGTGCTGGTATCGCTTTGTGTAAATTCGACCCTACAAGCTTCAATTCTTCATGAAAGTGGATGAAACTTTCCAAACACATAATATTCGTGCTCTTTAACATTCTGCGACCAGTCCCGCATTTTTAGGTGTAAAGATAAGAAAGTTTTGGTTTTTGCCCTTATTCTCTCAGTACATGGTCGCTACACCGGATTGGTTGTGATGGCTGGAAAGAGGGCACCAAAATGAACATTTTTGCCTTTACAACTTTTGAGCTACCTCCAGTGGTTAAGGCAGTATAAGCCAAAAACGACTTTTGTGATCAAAGAATGGCCATTTTTGAAGAAATCAGTTTTTTCAAAATTACTGCCAAATCTTACAGACAATTTCGGCTTATTTATACTCGATCGATCCCCCGTACAATTGCGCATTTTATCAATACCTATTCGCTGGAGTTCGTTGTTTTAATCTAGAGAATTCGCCGAAAAACCATTTTGGCAAAATTGTGATTATTTTGTTTTGAACATTGATTTCTCAAAAACTACCCAATGGATTCGCGTGATTTTTGGCTGAATGAAAATTCGCCTTATTGCGGAGGGACATTTTTCTTGGTTTGAACTAAAACATCTCCAGTTGTGAGAAAACTGAATAGAAACTTGCAAAATTTCGTGACATCGCGCATTTGCCGGATTTTCTGGAGTACTGAGACTTGTTGAGCCAAATCCAAAAAAATGTCCCTCGGCCCACATGTCTTTCATATCGTGGGACAAAAAAAAATTTTGGCCGATTCTACAGTTTTGAGAAATCGATGTTCAAAAAGTTTTGGTCTATGTTCAGTCTGTCAGATGTCAGCATGTCGAACATTTTTTGCTATTTTCTTGCCAATTTTGCTGCTTTCGTAAGCTCATGTTAATGTACAGATTATAAGCTTTAAAACGATGTATAAAGCCCTTTCCAACTCCCAAAATTGCGAAAGTTATAGCGTTTCAAAAAATCACTACAAAAGCACTGCACAAAAGGATACCACCACCTTAAGTTTGAATTTGTTGCTAAACTCTTGTGGGGAAAGAGCAGCCGCTTTTTTGGAATTAGAGATAAGTTCAGTTTTTGTGTGGTTTAAAAAGTTCTTTATTATTTGTTAAAGAAATTTACAGAAATTTAAGAAGAATAAACCACTGCTGTATTACTAGACACGCACAGGCAACAGTGTAGTGCCTCGCTAAAAATTGTATGCCTTTTCGCTTTGCGTAGCTATTTGGAAAACTTCTTTATCTGAAGCAACAAATGTACTTCTAACAACGCTTGCTGCTCTTGATGTTTGTATTAAATGCAGGGCCAGCAGTGGGACATTCGATTTCACAAAAATTGGTCCCAGTCTCATAGCGACTGGAGGAGGAGGGACGGAATTCAAATAACGAACCAGGACGTGGACGCAGTCTGATGTCATTAGCACCCAAGTCAGCTAAGTTTGCCTTGTTGTGGTGGCTGTTATGCCCTTAATATGGAATCAAGTTAAAAAGTTATACACATAAGTTAAACTTGAAATCTTAGATGAATTCGAATAAGATTGCATAAGCTAGTTTGACTAGATGCACTGGAACGTAGCAAATGGCATGGGGGGTGAAAAAGGTCCCCTTGTGCCTTTGCAGCGTTTCAACTGGAGTTAACACTATTTTGGTGCCAGTCTGCTGAGGCTTTGAAAGCGGAGGCAGCATTCTAAACTGGCTAAGATTAAAGTTTTTGGGTACACGTTTTAAAATTTTTGTATTTAGGTGCTCGTACAGACCGCATTTTTCCTACTTTCCTATACTAGCGCTCGCCAACCCCCTACCCTCTCTCTTTCTGCAGCCTATTTTGCCCATATCAGCCTAACGAGCGGGCACACGTAGTTTTCAGCCATCTTAGTTGCTGTTACCAAGCGGGGGGCAGTAGTTATCGGATAAACGATAATTACTGCCCTGGGCGTGACTGAAATAACCGTATGGTAGTTTCGCTTGGGGATCATGTTTCTGTCCGTGATCTTCGTCTCTCCGCCTCTCGACTGCGGTCTGCGGAGAGCACCACTTACAGGTCACGACGTGTACCTTAATAGTGGTTGGGCCCATACCAAAAAAAAAATAAACTCTTGTGACATTTTAGACAACGCTTTCGCGTTTGGAGTTTGGAACTGACGTCTGAGACGGGCACATTTCATTCGCTTGTGGGAGTCAATCATGGTTCAGGTTGTAATTTTTGTTTTCGCCAGCCTGTGGGCAAGATGGCCACGTCAGCCACCTAGAATTAAGCACAAGTTCAAACCCTCAAGAATGTTTTTGCTTTAAAGAAATTTCTAGTTTTTGCTTTAAAGAAAATTCCTAGCTAAATTCCTATGTTTATACCTCTTTGTACGTCTCAAGAAAATTCCATAGCAATTACACACTGTGAGCTGCAGACTTTGCAGTTATAAGATTTAGAAGAGTGTGACAGCTGGCAGGCTCCCTGTTATCAGCTCTCGAGCCACGCTCTGCACGCTAACGGCACCCCCCGCAATTGCGTACCTAATGGACCCCCCTCGCAAATCAGTACCCAGTACGCAATTGCGTATGCTCACTCTTTCTACCGTAAGCCACCCCCTCCCCGCAAATGTGACCTATAATTTGTCAGTTGAAAAAGTGATGGGTCTGTTTTGCGGGGGGGGGGGGTCGAATGATAGGTCACATTTGCGGGGGGGGGTCGAATGATAGGTCACATTTGCGGGGGGAGTACCTTCCTATAGAAAAGAGTGAGCATATGCAATTGCGTACTGGGTACTGATTTGCGATTGCGGGGGCTCCACTAGGTACGCAACTGCGGGGGGTGGGCCGATAGCGTGCAGAGCATGGCTCGAGAGCTGATAACAGAGAGCCTGCCAACTGTCACACTCTTATCTATTATGTACTCTTGGATTTAGTGATATTAGTATTTGGTAAAACATGTGGCTCTACTAAACTTATTCCCTCAATTCGGGTGCACCAATTTTGACGAGTTGTGCCTCCAAAATTCATTCCTATGCAACTTATGCTATACATTACGGAATGGAACCAGTAATAGATGAGCTCCGAAGAAAATCACGAGAAAACTTTTATTTTTGATTTTACGCAACCTCAAAAATGTATAAACTTACAAACGGTAAGCTTCTTGAAAACGCAGTAAAAAATTAAGAATTTTTTGAAAAACATTTTTGAATTGCAGAAAATATGTTAAATCGTCTAAGCTGCTTACCGCCGATCTTAATGAAGCAGCTGTTGATTATAATTATAGTTTAGTTAAATATTAGTTTTCACTTTTCAATGTTTCTCACCTTCCAATGTTATAATATTTTTCGGCTATATATACTGGAAGAGTTACAACCTTTTTGCTATCTGATAAAATTAAAATACTACAAATACCCAGAAATACAGAATAATAGATTTTACAGGTAAAATGTTTATAAAACCAAAACTGACAAATAGCAATGAAATAAGTCAAAAAGTCTTTCTTAGTGATAATTCATCGTACACAAGTTGACGTCAAGGACAGCCTGATACAAGAAAAATCGCTTTAAATCAAGAAAAATATAAAATTAAACTGAAAACTACAATACCAAAGACAGTCTTCACTGAATGTGTTGGCGACTTTGTTTGAACAAGTTCGGAAATATGACCAGGAAGTTTGGTGGAATTACTGTTTGGTTGGGGTCGGCACGGCTCACGAGCCGAGCCGAGCCGACCCGCGAGGCAAAATTCTCATCTCTACCTCAATGTGACAGTTGAAAATAAGCAGTTTTAAACTTTTTGGCTGCCAAGTTATTATTATTATTATTATTATTATTATTATTATTATTATTATTGTTTTTATTATTATTATTTCAGGGACAAGAGTTGATTTTGAAATGGAAAAACTATACGTTAATTTAATCTGCCTGAGCTTCTCTATCACCTGATAGAACAGCTTTGCCGCCGACAATGGAGTCTTTTGAACAGAGTGTCCAAGCGCCGCTAGACATTTTCAGAATTTTCATTGTAGTTTTCAGAAAACCTATAGGAAACTCCATTTTTAGCTGACATGGAAATATTCTGCCAAACTGGAATTACCGCCACCGCGTTGAAGAAAAAGGCAGTAAATGCCCAGACTGCAAAGTGCAAACCGGTATCTGACCAGTGGCCACTGCTTCTGACATACGCCTCACCTGGCATTAAAGGATTATTAGATCTTCAGCAGCAGTCAGTCACTCGAGATTAGTATAAAAGTATAATATATACACATAACAAAATAAAAAGATAAATGCAAATTTTATGTAAAATTGTGCCATTAAATGACAAAATAGAAACCGTTACAATGAATAAACCGGGCAAAAATTGTCAATACAGTTTTCATTCCTGTATGCACGGGAGAATGTAATATGTTTATCTCAAGTTTGTTTACAACCGCTGCATAATGATGCATTCCTTTGCACTCAGCGCAATCCAAATAAACACTTCCACAAATGATATCGCCGAGGCTCCAGCCACGATTCCCATTAGTCCGGCAAAGTTGGCAATTAAGTCTCGTGTCTAAAATAAAAAAACTGACGATATCCAGACTATATTACTTTGTGATAGTGTTTGGATTGGCTTTAATTCTAGTGTTAGTGATATGTTTTATTATCTTTGGTTGGCTTGTCTTGACTGCAGTTGGCCGTTGGCTGTTGGTTGGCCGTAATCCGTTGGCAGTTGTTTACCTAATGGCCAGTTTTTATCTGGAGTTTACTGGTTCATGCATCTGTCATGCTTAATTATGAGCCAACTTTACTAAACTTTATTCAAAACAGGTTTAACCAAACAATTAGCTGCACCCCACGATAATTCTGCCTTAATTTGCTGGAGGACTACAGTGGATTAATGAGACGTTGGCCGTTAGTAAACTTAAGCACTAAGTTGTTCGCCCAGTAAAAAATTGTGTAGCAGTTATTTAACAAATTTTATTGGAAAATAACGCTAACTGCGATAAATGAGTACGGACGGACCTATTGAAAAGTTGGAGATTAAGTGTCAACATCTTGTATTTTCAGTATAAACTGAAAATCGATTTAACATAACGTTTATAAAGCAACGCGTGCACCGCACTATCAAGATCAAGAAAAACCAGTAGGACCCAAAAGGGGCAGTTTCCTTTGTGGACCTTTTCTTTATTCAATTGCGAAATTGGTTTTGTTGGAAGCTCCTCGAAGTGTTGGAAACTCCGGGTTTAGTTTACAACTTCACTTGACTTCTCTCACCAGGGACTGCCACAGCAGGCCTATGCTTGCTATGTCGAGCTGAACTTGTGATGTCCAGCGCAAGCTAGTACCTAATCTGATTCCCTAATGCACCGATGTGCAGCTCCCAAGCTACACTGGTGCTCAAAAATCTGCAACCGTTTAGATGGCTGACAGCCGAAGACTGCGCGACAACTCTCAGTTCTGCTGCTTAAATAGGTTCTAAAACCTAATTTGCATAATCCGAATTCAAAAAATCTGACCTAAGCTAGCCCTGTGTTGAAGATAGGGCTTCTGAATGGAGAAATGACTCTCACTACACTAAACATAGAAGTTTCCGTTTCATACATTCCTGCTCCAGCAGGAATAAATATTACAGCATACGTAGTTGTCACAAAAAATTAGTTAAATTGAGTTCTGGCCCAACGGTCGGCCAATGTCCTGGCAACGGCCAGCCAATTGGACTATAGCTGTTGGCCGTTGGTCTGCTAATGGCAATGGCCGGCTAAGCCATTTGTCTGAAATTTTCTCAACCAAAGTCCAACGGCTTGGCCGGCCATTGGACAGCCATTGCCCTCAGCGGTCAACGCAGAAAACTAAGTGAACACTGCAAGCCAAAAATAATGTGCTTTGTTTAGGTCTGAACAGGGACTCGAACTGTCCAAATTTTTTAAAATTTGGCACTGCTTCGTAGATCTGTGAGGTTTATGGTATTTTAAGCCTTTTGCTTTTAGGGACGCACCAAAATTGAATTATTCGATTCGATGGCCCACTTTTTCCAAATTTTGTGCCAAAGCGTAGATGTTTTCCTTGAACAAAGTTTAAAGTATTTAAGGTGGCGGTATCCTTTTGTGCAGTGCTTTTGTGGTGATTTTTTAAAACGCTATAACTTTCGCAATTTTGGGAGTTGGAAAGAGCTTTATACATCGTTTTAAAGCTTATAATCAGGATATTCACATGAGCTTACGAAACTTGCAAAGTTAGCAAAAAAATTAGCAAACATTTTCTGACATAACGGCTAAACATAGACCAAAAATATTATGTAGCGGGGTTAGTAGTTTAACCTACGTACTAACACCGTTACCACGCCCTGACGTAGCGGACGCGGAGACCGTGGCACAGATGGATAACAGACCGACTACAGGAGACGGTCGGGACAGCCTCGCCAGACAATATACGCAGTAGATAATCCGATCCTAAGGGCGAGATGACTCGCACTCTCACTCACTCAAGATGTACCTACCTAACAGGAGCTCAGTGAAACTCAAACCTAACTAAATACACTTTAATAAAGAACAGAACAACAAGTTATAGTTAATAATAACAACAATATAATAATACTGGGATGAAGCCTCAAGCAAACACAAACAAACACACAATATAATTGACTTACAGTTACAGAGCTGACGGGGGTCAGCCAACGTACCAATGCTCTGGGGAGAGCTGAGGGAGACACAAATATATACACAATAAAGGGGGAGAAATGGTAGAGTAAACACAAGAGCACACGTTAACAGAAATATACAAGAATGAATAGGGGAGCGAGTGTTGGGTTGGACCCTCCCACGAGCGCCCCCTAGTGAGAATTTGTCCCCAATCACGTAGCTCCCAAAGTCACGAGGGGGGAGAACCCACCCAATCCCACGCATACACGTTGGGGGAGCTACGTGACTTGCAAACGTGTCCCAGCCCACATTGATGATGTTATGATAAGCCAAGCGGGTAGGTAGCCTAGCTACAACCGCCAGCAACGGAAAGGTTGACCATTCCAACCTTGATTCGTTACAATTCGAACATCGATTTTTCAAAAATGCGGAACCAGACAAATTTCTTTTTGCGCTATCATATAGAGGACATATGGGCCGAAGGACATTTTTTGGGCTTCGCTCAGTGCCACTTAACGTTTGAGAAAATTCGCAAAACGCACGGAGACACTAAATTTTTAAACTTTGCACTAAATTTTCTCGAAACTGGGAACGTTTTGGACAAAACCAAGAAAAACGGCCCTCCGCAATAGTACGAATTTCCATTCTGGCGAAAATCCCCGGAATCTGTCGAGTAGTTTTTGAGAAATCGATGTTTAAAACAAAATAACCGCAGTTTTGCCAAAATGGTTTTCCGGCCAAATCTCTAGCTGAAAGCAACAAAGTTCGGCTAGTAGGGATTCATAAAATGTGCATTTGGACGCTGTATCGATTGAGCATAAATGGACGAAAATTGTTCGTAAGGTTTGACAGATATTTTGAAAAACCTGATTTCCTTGAAAATGGCCGTTTGTTGACCCTCAAAATGGTTTTTCGCTTATACTGACTCAACCACTGGAGATAGCTCAAAGATTGTAAAAGCAAAAATGTTTATTTTTGTGTCCTCTTTCCAGCCATACCAACCAATCCGTTGTCTTGTCTACCTACTGGAAGCCTAAGGCCAAAAACCAAAGCTTTTTATCTTTTGGCCTAAAAATCCGGGACTGGTCCCAGAATGTTAAAGAGCACGGAAATAGGTTATTTCGCAAGTTTTAGCAATTTACGTAAAGGATTAAAGCCGTATGAGTCAAAAATACCCAAAAGGAAACCAGCACCTTAAAGTCGGGTTCTACCAAAATCCGCGGGTAGGCCAGGTTTTTCTGGGCGTTGTAGCTTTTAGGAACCAGCTGGAAATGTATATGCTATTTCCAAAAACCACACACACACAGAGTTGGAAGTGGGTCGCATTTTCGTGACCCGCGGGTACCCGCGACCCGCGGACCCCTGACCCGCGACCCGCGACCCACGACCCGCGACCCACTGAGATTTTGTCGACCCACTTGACCCACTTCTTTAATTTGGACATTTTCGCATATCTATAATGTGCATCGAGCAACATTAACTCTTACATGTATGTACATACTGAAGTATTATATAGAACTTTCAAACAAAAATTTGGCAAGTTCAAAGCTAACTGCATCAGATTTCTTCTGCGTTTTCGTTAGTTCAGAGCAGGCTGTGCTATCGCAAAAGATCGCTATCGCTATGTATTATACACTTCATTAGTACCAATAAAATTAGGGATGATCAACTCTTAAGGCCGTTTCACACGATCAAAGTTTGATCAAAGTTTTCTTTGTCAAACTTTGACGAAACTGGACTTTGGTGGAAATTTGATGGTGTGAAACACCGTCAAAATGAGCATCAAACTTTGATGGAATCATCAAAGTTTGCTTGTTTGAAGAGCGACTCCATCAAAGAAATTTGATCAAACAGCAAATCAGAATACAGGAATAACCCAGGAAAGTTTTAGTGTAATTTTTATTTCTCAGTGTTTTATAGCTGCTTTTGCACTTTCAGCTTGTGTGCATTAATTAATTCTCAATTAATTACTATAATTCTTCCTGCTAATTAGTGATTCTAGAAAAAATTAAAGAATTATAATTTAATTGATTGGTAACTTCACATTTTCACAACTTACAACTTCACACCCAAACACAAAACTTTTGGAACTGGAAAAGAAGGAATATCACAAACGAGACGTCGACGAGTTGCAGAATTCGCTTAACAGTCTAGTCAGTCTGATGAATGTCCATCATGAAAAATTATAGAAAGAAAGTCAACAACCGGAAGAGATCCTACTTTAAATTGTATCAGAAAAATACATATTTATTTTGAAAGAGCTAATCAAATTTTGTTTTTAATGCAGGCAAAACAATGCAATTTTGAAGTAACCGTCCGTCAAAGTTTGGCGCCAAATGTTTGAACGTGTGAAAGCAAGACCTTGGCGCTTAAACTTTGACTCAATGTTTTTTGACAAAGAAAACTTTGACCAAACTTTGATCGTGTGAAACGGCCTTTAGAAATATGTCGAAATTTCAAGCTTGACATTATAATTATTTACTGGAAGCAGCCCTTCATGCGGCTTTGCGGGATAAAGGCTTTGCGGGATAAAGGCTTTGCGTGATAATAAAATATTTATGCCAATGACTATGTCAGGAAGATATTGCTGCAATGTTTTTGTCTGCAGATTCAAGATAGAATAGAAATAAACAATTTTATCATAAAAGCAATATTATAATGTACCTATAAGGACACACAAAAGAGCATAAACATAAATTATAAATTTTCTGGTGAAACTAGCCTAAAAATTAGCGAAACATTGGTGTGAACAAAAATTACTTTTGACTCGCTCTGACACGCGGGTACCCGCGACCCACTTCCAACTCTGCACACACGTACACACATTCAAGAATTATGACAAGAGTGCATAATTGCACTATATATTAGAAGATTATGCACTCTTGATTATGATTTTACCAGGTATTTACATAATATTTGTAGTACTTAGTCTACAGCAACAGCTTTGAGGCACTGCACACTTACCGTAAAAAGGGGCTTCTCAAGGTATTGCACAAAACCGGATGCCTGGAGATACACGTTAGCCCTGGTCATACCTCTACAATAACAAGTTTAAATTGATTGTATGCTGAATCTGTAACTAACTGTGTAGATATACCTTCAAAATATTTTAGGCAATTCTGTGCAAGAATCTGTTCAACTTGCAATTCTTTAAAGGAACCATAACGGGATTCAAGACAGAAAATATAGCTTTAGAAGATGTCGAAAAATGTATTTGAGTTACTGAATGTTAACATATGCTGAATGCTTACGTCTCCAAGCAATTAAAGAGGTTACATTCGAAACATTTACACAGGGAAAGGAAATCATGATATGTATTTAAAGGAACCTAAAAATATATTATCCCCGGCTTGCACCAAATCAGATTAAAGTGAGTTGTGGATTATCTGGGGACTAAGGGCTGGGGCAGATTGCATGAAGGTTTGCGAGTTCTGCACTCGACAACTAGATCGACGCTAGTTGTCCAGTCTAATGCCTCCAGTGTACCACAAACATTCCTAGTCTAATTACTACCAGCATTCGGTTTGCGAGTCCCGCTAATAAAGGAGATTACTGCTTGCCGACTTGACCTTAGCCGTATACTTGAGGAACTAACAGGAGTCAAGTTCTCTAGTTACTTTAGACTAGAGAACTGATGCATTTTTGTGGAGCTTGATTCAAATTGAAGAAGCACACTTTTCGAAGCTTTTGTTGAATGCACAAGTGAAATGTTTCATGTATTGGAATAAGTAAACGTTGGCTGTTTTATAGTGATTTGAGTTTTTTTAATTTCTTCATTGATTATGGTTATTTTCTGGTGAGGACTGTCACTCGCAATATTTTGGCGAGTCGCTGTACTCGCTCAGCTAATTTTGTCATTCAAGTGTTAATTTTGCCATGTTTTGCATTTGCTAATTAAAGTCAAGCGAAAAGTTTTAGGACTCGACAGCTTTCCCTACCTTATGGAGTTCACGGTCACGCATGCTACTATCCGCGTACAAGTAAACATTTTATGGAATAGCCACCTGGTCTCCCATTCAGAAATGAACTTAGTCCTGCACGTATTCACAGCTAGTCCTAATCTTATTTGGTGCAATCCACGATATAACTTTTAAAAGGTTTCGTAGTGGTGCAAGAGTAATTTGACATTTGACATTTGACAAGCCTGCAGAACACAAGATTTGCTTACTTTGTTCCATTTCTTCGCTCCTAAAACACAGTGATGTTAGCACTGCGAACAATACTAAAGGAATCATTATTACAAAATAGGATTGGAATAGCGCTTTAATATGTGTAAACTTTTGGCTTGAACTAACGAAGTACTGCTAACTGCTAATATATTTTGATGTAATACGTTATTATATGTAGTAGGATTCAGATTAGAATTTAGTTAATGAATGCACAGAAAAAATCCAAACCAGTATAAGTTTGAATACAGCTAGAAAATGAGAACTATTTGTGACGTTTAGAAATATTCCATTCAAAGCCTGGCCTGAAATAGTAAAGAAATGAAAACAAATCGACGGACGGACTGATGGACTTTTGTGAAATACTCTATCTACATTTGTTTAATTTAAGAAACACTCAGCACTTACCAAACTTTGATTTGTAGGAGCATATGCGGTCACTGTTACATCAAAATATTCATTGCTGCAAATAGTAACCTAACATAGACCGAACAAGTGTCACAAGCTAAACCTGACTAGTACAAACAGAGATTCTAGAAAACACAGACATAGCTACAAATTCAATGCAAAGCATGAAGCAATTAACAAGCAATCTTAAAATGTATGTAATACCTAATTGTTGTGCCTTTTAGTTGCAATTGATGATGGGTAATAGCCATACGTAACATTGTATTGTTATGCTGCTGTTTGCTTAACGAATTGTAATGTGTCCTGCACTGCTACAATCTACCGTAAGACTATGAGTCTGTTAGTGTATTGGCATATTCAAAAAGTCATGTGACCATAGCTATTGGAAGATTATTTGAAACTGGCAAAGTGTTAAAGGAAATTCCAGGAACTACAGTAGGACAGGCATTTTGAAGAATGTTTCTGAAGACTTTTGAAAGTTTTTGTATTTCCGCTGAAAGTCCGAAAAGATCGTAAACATAATTAGTAAAAGCAACACATAAAAGCTGCCGCCCTGCTTTGACGGATTAAGCCTAAGTTTTAAAAGAGAACAAAAGTGAAAATTCACAAAATTAGGGACGAAAATAACTATGGCGCTGAAAAAGAGAGAAAAGGGAACAGATGCGGGAGGCGGGGAATTATACTATATAAAGTGTTGTTGTAACGAAATTGTTGCCACTTCTGCTGTTAAGTGAGAGTTCTGCGTGAAATAAAGAGTGTTAGAAACTTCGTATCAAGTTGGTTAGACTTGTTGGGGACGATCCATTTGGATAAACTAATACGTGGCAGGCCGAGGGTGATAAACCTAAGCCTAGCAATCAAAGGATATTTCTACAATCAGAACCTTTGGGCCCAAGTGCGAGGGTGATAAACCCAACACTTGTAACTTCTCCTGTCTCAACTAAGATTCCACTGCGCTCTGTACCCGCTCTGCTACCAGATATCGGACCTACGACCTGCCTTGCCACATTTGGTAGCAGAGCGTGGTTCCTCAACAAGTCAGCGAAACAGTCAAGGATAGCCAGCCAGAGGGACGATTTCCCTATTGTATGAATCAGTGGCCGCATTTATCAACAGGAACCTCGTCATTGCCATTGCCTTCACTTGAGCGGCCACAACTCAGACAGTCGCCCGCTCAAACAGCTCAGTTGCCAGTCACTCTCACAGTCCCAGTGGTAATCCATATCCCCCGCCAAATCTCAGCCATCTGTCCAGTCTGCCAACACTTCTTGGAGATCATTGGTGATCAGCCCGGAGTCCAACAATCGTCCGGAGGTCAGTCACAGTCAGGAGCTCAGTCAGTCAGTCCCAACTTCGGAAGGCCGGGTCTGGGACGCTCTCATCAGTGAAGTCAACGTTGCCTGCCAAGTGTTCCTATTGCCTACTCAGATCTTAAGGATGTCAGCCTTTTGGTGGGTAACTAAGTGAATACTTTGCAGTTGTTTTATTTTCTGGTGTAGTAGTCTGTTGTGAATCAAAAGCTAAAAGATTGGAAAGTAACGTAACAGAGTTATCTTGCTTATCATAAAGAAATACGTACGTAACAGTTGTTGTGAGTAGAGTTATACAAAGAGTGGAAGTACGAATCTGGTGCAATAGCCGTGACCGTACTAAATCGTTTAACCGAGAGGGACACGCGGTGTAACTACCTACGCTCCTGATCGCAGGTGTAAAGGATACTGGTTCCAAAAGTGAATAAATATAGAGTTCCCACATTTGTTTCGCTGGATTGTTTGCAAATTGTAAAATTGCAATTGTGCGTTATGCTGTATGGCTGAGGGGGAAGGAGGGTTCGACGATAACAATAAATCTCAGCTTTTTCCGCAGAATCCAGACTACGACCGCCTGGAGCGGCATTCAAAAGCTATAAAAACGCAAGCAAAAATGCTCGAAGATATGAAAGATGAGTTAGCTACATGCACTCAAAAAATTTCAGAACTGCCAGATGTCACTGAATTTCAAGATTTTTCAAATTTAAAAGATGATTTTTTGGCTTTTAAGCAAAGCTTTTTCAGCACTTTTAATGCGGCAACACCAAGTCAAAAACCGGTCTTGGTGGGGCCGACAGAGACTGTTTCACTACCAAAAGATACTTTGAGACCTTTTTCTGGAAAATCTGATGAACAGTCCATAGATGACTGGTTCGTAGTCTTCAAATTAGTGGCTATCGCCCAGAATTGGGACGATGCCAAGCAATTACAAGTACTTCCTGCATATTTAAGAGATTTTGCGCTCGATGTTTACAGAAATTTGGAACCGTCTCAAAAAGATACTGTGGAGCATTTAGAAGCTGCTCTCACAGAACAACTTAAGCCTGCTGAGTACGAAAGACTTGCGAGCATGCAACTTCATAGCAGAATTCAAAAACCTAGAGAAAGCGTTCAAGATTTTGCCTATGCAATCCAACGGCTAGTTCAAAAAGCTTATCCAGAGATGGACGCCGATGCGGCAATGAATTTATCTTTTAACAGTTTCATAAACGGACTAAATCCTATGTATAAGACGCAGTTGATTTTGCAGAATCCTATAGATTTTAGGGATGCCATTAAAAAGGCTCGTCAGATCGAGGCTCTAGAAGGTTTAACGAGGCCGGCATCCAAACCAGTTGCTGCGTACTCATTTCCGCAACCAGAAAAACAGCAGACTAATGCAGAAATTGATCCTTTGCTCACAGAAATGGGCAAAGTAGTAGAGGCAATGAAGTTGCAGCACACGCAGGCAATAACACAGGCTAAGAAGTTTGAGCAATTTCAACAGTACGTTAATGAAAATTTGTCCGAATTACGTAATAAAGTAGATCAAAGTTTATCTAGTGCGAGAAATTCCAGTCCAATACCGGCCCAAAATATTATTAATTCAAATTCTCGAACAGTGGATAGAAGACCGCTGCCACCGAATCGGAGTAATCAGCCACAACTAAATCGGGGACGCTGGACGGCTGATGGTCGCCCTATCTGCAATTTTTGTTCAAAATCGGGTCATTACGCTATGTCGTGCCCTCAAAAACGTCAAGGAGGTGCTCCAGCGGGACGACCCTCTAATTTAACTGGTCCTCCTAGAAATTTTGGTCAAGCTGGACCTAGTCGAACTCCAGCAGCACCCATAAATCGGCGAACGGGGTATTTACAAGAAAGTCCAGTCACTGGGTCACATTTGCAAACTGAATTAACGGATATAACTATGACATTGAAAGCTTTACAGGATGGTCAGCAAATTATAGCTAAAAACCAGCAAAACCTACAGACGGCCTATGTGCAAGTTAGGCAAGAAAATGAAGCTCTATTTGAGCAGAACCGTCGTCTGGCTCAGAGAGTCTATGATGAAAATGAGACTACTCCTAAGATGATAGGGTCTATAAAAGTTGACCCCTCCACTACTCAGACTGCACTATTAAAAACTCAGACTACTACGACGTCCACTGCTAAGGTTAAAAATAAGGAGCTATCTAGCAAAGTAAGAGATGTTAAAAGTATTAATTTTTCTAATCGTGCAAAATGTTCGTTTACACAAGGAAACAGCTATTTTTCATTACTTCTTTTCAGTGTCAGCATTGTGAGTATAATACTGGCAGGAAGCAATTTTGCATCTGCAATCCCGGTCCCAGAGCGACCTTTACTTTGTCAGACTAAAGATGGCAAAGCCCTCTGGAAGTTACCTGAATCCGTGCAATGTGCGGTTCAAAAACACGTCGAGGAAGGTGTCCCATTGGACACAGAATTAGCTCTTTACAAACATAATTTGATACAGTATCGAACGAAGGCCTGGCGATGCAAAATTGTGTACCAAAAAGTTGAAACTTTTACTTATTTCTTTGCGGATGAAAATTTGAAAAAGGAAGAGAAATATGATATACCTGTACACGAGCAAGAATGTGAAAATATGCGCCGTTGGCATACTTGTCGTTACGGTAGTCTAGAGAAAAAGGGAGGACTTTGGCAAACTACCAATAAATTGGATTGGTATTATCCGGGAGGCGGCATAAATTGTTGCAAATGGAAAGTTTTTGAAACCTATAATTGTTTTGTCACCGAGGGAGTGGTATATAAAAGACATCACAATGATTTTATGGAAAGTTCGTTAGGAGTAACTACTCACTGTGATTATGCTCAGGGGGGATGTGCGTTGTCGGATCGAAGCTTTTTAACATGGCAAGTTGATCAGAACGAAAAGTGTGAATTTGTGCCATGGAAAAACGTTAAGGGGCAAATGTGGGGAGCAAACTGGCTCTCCGATGATGGGACGCTTGCCTTAACCTATCGAAACGGTTATACTGCTCACGACTGCCGTAACAAACAAGTTTTCCTCTCAGAGCAAGGGGTGCCATTTCGCATTCTGTCTCAAAGACAGGCTCCAAAATTAAGACGCCCGCGACAAGTTAATGAAAATCGCATCGGCAGAAGAGAAAAAGTAGTTAAAATACTTGATGGATGGGTTAAAGAGCATGGTGTTGTTACTACAGATTTATTAGCGACAATGTTACAGGCCATAGAGTTTAGACTGCATAAAAACATAAGATTTGCATTCGATCAAACCATGCATTCTATTTGCTCATCCATGCAAAATGTTATCGAGATTTTAAAAGCAGACATTCTAGCCAATCCTACTCTGGCTATGAGAGCGTTATTACAGAAAGCTGAAATTTTCGCCAGAGCTGGTGGACCGGTAATTGAGGTCTGGCCTTGCCAAGAAGTAGACAGTACGTATAAATTTCTACCTATGAATGATTCAACTTGCACGCGCGAAATTCCAATAGAATTTACTGTTCTCAATCGTTCACACATGGCTTATCTTGATCCAGTTACAAACATACTACATCATTCAGGGCGTCCAATTGAATGCGAATTTGCTAATCAAGTTCCACTGAGACTAAGTAATCAAACTTATCTGTACCATGCCTTTGATGGTTCAGTTTTACCCATAAACGGTATCCCGGATTTAAAAGCTTTTGATTGGAATTTATCGTCTCCTTGGAATTTTGAAGCTACCATTTTTCATGAGATAGTTATGTATAATTTCAGTGATTTAGAAACTTCAGTGTCTCTTAATGACTTGCTAGGAGGGGTTCAGTTTCAGCAACAAATCTTAGCTGAACTAGGGGTAATAGGTCAAATTGCTAGCGACCCTAAGGAAGCGGCTAAAGGTATGGTCTCCTCCATTATGAATAAAGGATTTTTCGGATTTTTGACCGGTTACGGAATCAGTCCTTTCCAAATTTGGGTCTTTCTGGTTTGCTTGTACGTAACATCTTGCTTTTTCATAATTCATTGCTGTCCACTACCTACTAGCCCTATGGCCTCGTTTAACCTACCCGAACTGTTGCCGCGGTTGTGGACCTGGATTCGGGGTAAATCAAAAAATTCTGCAGAAAGCGAGGCTAACCCAATTTTTGAGGCGTTGGATTTAACGCCCCCAGCAAGAAGCGTACCGACACCGACTATGCCTAGACCACCCACAATAATTGTTACTGCTGACTCGCCTAGACTCTACCCCAGATTAAGTCAAGCTTATGAAAATCAATACTTATTACCAAGAGTAACACGTCCCACTGAGGCTAATAACTACGCATCTGGTGCAACCTTTCTTCGACTACCCCCACCCGTCCCTCCCGAGTTAGATCTGACAGAATACCTACCTCGACAAGCAATAGCTCTGCCAGCTCTACCTAGGTCGACCAGTGTCATTAATTTAACAAATGGGGCTGGAACAGTTAAAATAGTAATCGAGATTGGCGGGATATCAGTGGCAGCTCTTGCAGATACCGGAGCCCATGCTACTCTAATTGATTGTGATATTTTCGAACAAGTAGCTGAACAGACCGGGGTCCGACTAGAGCCGTCAGATATCCTAGCAACCTCGGTTACTGGACATGCCCTACGAGTCATTGGTAAAGCTCAAATACCAGTTACAATTCAGTCTACAACAATTACCCACCCGGTCTATGTCGTGGACGATTTTAGCTATCAATGCATTTTGGGTATCGACTTCCTCCGAAGATTCGGGGTTGTTGGGTTTGATTTTGACAAAGAACTCTTACAGTTAGGACCGGAAAAGGTGCTATTCCGACCGATGGACACTCCTATCTTAGCTACGCTTAGGAAGAGTCCTACGGTAGTAAGGATTCAAAATACAACGAAAATCCCTCCTCGTAGTGAAGTAATTCTAGTAGGAGCGGGTCAGGGACCAAATGCGGCAATGTTTGAGCCAAATCCTACTTTAATGTCAAAATATGGGCTCTGTGCGGCCCGAGCACTAGTTAACTGCCAGATACAAGAGTCTAACGTGCCAGTGCGTATAATGAACGTCAATTTTGTGCCTGTTACTTTATATAAAAATATGAAACTTGGTACCTTAGATGCGCCGGCCGAGATAATTGAAGCGCCGCTAGTAGCAACAAAATTTAGCCATGAAATTCCGAAAATATTTGCGGTTGATATGACGTCTTCATTTACTTCATATGACCTGCCAAAATCGCTTGAAGAGTTAAAATTAGATGAAACTGATTTAACCCAGGAACAGACTGCGAAGTTACTTGCATTATTGAAAAGCTATGCCGACATCTTCGTTGAAAGTGGAGGTGCAACCGGCTATGCTAAAGATTTCGATCATCGAATTTTAACAGGTGATGCACCACCTATTAAGCAATTACCCTACCGGATACCGGTAGCTCAAAGAGGTGTGGTGGAGGAGCAAATACAGAGTATGATGGAACAGGGCATAATTAGGCCTTCAAAGAGTCCCTGGTCTTCGCCAGTGGTGCTAGTCAAGAAAAAGGATGGCACTTGGCGATTTTGTGTTGATTTCAGAAAGTTAAATGCTATCACAAAAAAGGACGTTTTTCCACTACCAAATATTACTGAAATTTTAGACGCTATGTCTAATTCTCGGTATTTTTCGTCGCTGGATCTGGCCCAAGGTTATTGGCAGATTCCAATTCGAAAAGAAGATCGTGAGAAAACTGCTTTTATAACTCACGGCGGACTCTTTGAGTTTAACGTTATGCCTTTTGGACTCTGTAATGCTCCGGCAACATTTCAACGTTTAATGGAAGTAACTTTAGCAGGACTGAATTGGTCTATTTGCCTGGTTTATATTGATGATTTAATAATTTTTTCGGCTAGTTTTGACGAACATTTGCACTATCTTAGTCAAGTCTTTGATAGGCTTCGTGCAGCTGGTTTGAAAATTAAGACCAAAAAGTGTCAATTTCTTCGTGCAGAGATCGTCTTTCTGGGGCATATAGTTTCAAAACAAGGTGTTTCACCTGATCCAGCAAAAATAGAAAAGTTGGTAGCGCTAGCACCTCCTAAAAACGTTGATGAACTGCGCTGTTTTCTAGGCTTGGCATCTTACTATCGTCGCTTTGTGCAAAAATTTGCTGAAATTGCCAGCCCTCTCCACCGCTTGCTAAAGAAGTCAGAAAAATATGAATGGACTGAAGACTGTGAGAAAGCATTTCAAGAATTGAAAAAGAGACTTGTCTCCCCGCCTATTTTGTGTTACCCAGATTTTAGTAGTCCATTCATATTAAAAACAGATGCTTCTCTGCAAGGGTTGGGAGCAGTGTTGGCCCAGGAATTTAAGGAAGGAGAAAGGGTTGTTGCTTTTGCTAGTCGAAATTTGAAGAGTAGTGAGAAAAATTATAGTATTGTTGAGCTTGAAAGTCTAGCGGTAGTTTGGGCTATTAAATATTTTCGAACTTATCTAGCCGGACGACATTTTACTGTAATCACTGATCATGCGCCTCTGAGATGGCTAATAAAGTATGGAAAGCATCAAGAAGGTCGGCTGGCTAGATGGGCTCTAACTCTGCAAAGTTATGATTTCGATATTCAGTATAAGCCAGGACGTACTAATGCGGCTGCGGACTTTTTATCCCGGTTACCAGGATTTTTAGTTGCTAATTTTCAGGCAGTCAATTTGCAACTCGCAACGGAACAGGCTGCCGACCCTGAAATTGGTCCTATGATTAATTATTTTCGAGACGGGTCTTTACCTGATAATTTTGAGTATGCGCGAAAAATAATTAGGCAGTCTCCACGCTACTTGTGGAACGGAGGACTCTTGTATCATCTGTATCCCCGGCAAGGAAAAAGGGAACAGACTCTTTTCCAGCAAGTAGTAGTGCCAATCACCTTACGAGAGTTTATACTAAGAGAATATCATGACAGCCCTTTGGGAGCTCATCAGAATTTTGAGAGAACTTACACAAAAATTTTACCAAAATATTACTGGGATGGTATGTACGGAGATATTAAGAAATGGTGCGATGAATGTGAATCGTGCGCGGGACGAAAATCTGGCAAACTTGTCCGCGCGCCTATGGTACCGATTCCGGTAGAGGGAGCAATGGATAGAATGGCTGTCGATATTTTAGGTCCACTCCCTGTAACACCTTCCGGAAATAAATATATCGTCGTTTTTATGGATTACTTGACAAAATGGCCAGAAGCCTTTGCGATGTCAGATTCAAAAGCAGAAACAATTGCAAAACTTTTCGTAGAACAAATTGTTTGCCGTTTTGGTGCTCCATCCGTACTCTTATCGGACCAGGGGACTCAATTTACTTCAAAATTGCTAGAGGAAGTTTGCCAGATTCTCAGTATTGATCGCACGTTCACAACACCATACCATCCCCAAACTGATGGTTTAGTTGAACGATTTAACAGTACCATTTTAAAAATGCTAAGTATGTACGTGAACACTCGTCAGGGAGATTGGGACACTTATATACCCTACGTATTATTTGCATACAGGGCTAGTAAACAAGAGTCAACTCAAATATCGCCGTGTCTGCTCATGCACGGTAGGGAGCCTAACTTACCAGTCGACGTAACACTGAATTTACCTCGTTATCACTTTGATTTGGAAACATTTAAAGTTTATTTGCTAACACGTATTCGTGAGGCTTGGGAATTTGCAAAAGAACATTTGAAGGAAGCTCAAGAAAAGCAGAGCCGACTTTATGATCGAAAACGTTTTGATCCCGAATTTACAGTTGGTGAACAAGTTTGGGTTCACAACCCTGCTGTGGGTAAAGGCAAAACTACAAAATTAGCACATTTATGGCATGGGCCTTTTACAATAATTCGAATTCGATACCCAACAGCAACGTCAGTTGAACCAAGTCGTGGAAGAAATCGTAAACAGCAAAATGTGCATATAAATCGTTTGAAAAAATATAGAGGGACAGCAGTTCCCAGACTGATTGAAAGCCCACGAGATTTAGAAACTGTGAAAGAGTTGGAGGAAGAGTTATCTTCAGAAGAACTTGTTGGTGATAATGAGGTAGATCCGGTGCATGAAGATACAAATAATGCCATTGAAGACAACGGAAATCTAGCTGATCTGACCTTAGAACCGGTAGAAATACCTAATAATACAGAACAAGTCGAGCCAGAAGCTCTA
>JASAND010018711.1:0-31115 GCA_030248195.1 Trissonchulus latispiculum
TTCATTACATATGATGACAAACGTTACATACTTGACGATGGCATACATTCACGTGCATATGGCCATGTATTGATTGAATAAATGTGTGTATTGTAATGTATGTACTGATTGAAAAATTAAATGTATGGGCTCCCAACAGCGCTCAGTTGTCCTCTCTATTACTACTTAGGTAGGCTAGTAGAAATAGCTTAGGGGCTCAAGCCAGTATTATTAGTAAGGGTATTAGACAAGGACTGAAGCCAGTTTTATTAGCTAACTGCGCTAGAACCCGGGTTTGTATACTACTGGCGGTTGTGACCGAGGACTTTTGAGGGGGGGGGGGGGGTAAACTTTTTCTTTTTGCGTAATAACTACATGCACACTGCGTATATATTATACTGCAAGTTGTCATTCATTCAAGTTTTCTTTGGTTCATGTTTTTGACTTGTTACAACTGAAAACGAAATCCTAAACCCCAAACGGGGGGTCTGAGGTGCGGAGCCCCCCAGAAGTTGAAAAAATTTATAAATTTCGCCATTAAACGCTATTGAAACATTGAATTCTTTACAATGATTTATCAATTGTCGAACAACATTTTGTACCATTATTTGTTATTTTCCACATTTACTGTCTTGTCTGAAAACTCAAACTATTAAGATGCTCCCATTAAGAACTGCATATTCTGATCATATCAACCAATTATGCCAAGGCTGATGATGTTGGGAATAACGCAGATATATAACAAAACTGCAAAGCAACTATTTATACAGACATTTGCTAGCATGCTTAATAAAAAATTATAATTTTGATAATATATAGACAAAATTCGCGCAGGGGGCGCGAAACTTTTTTTAATGGTATAGAAAATGCATCAATGTTGAACTAATTTGAAGCATTAATGTACAATTTGTGCATGTTTCTAATAAAGTCAAACGCTCCGCGCGGGCGTAAAATTTTTCCTTTGCCCAATCTTTTCAGGGGGGCAAAGCCATTATTTCGGGCAGGGCCGCCGCCTCCCCGCCCCCCGTATCTACGCTAGTGCCTACACTACTGGAAAACATTGCCAAAAACGAAATACAGTTACAGTTACGCAGAGGATATGTCTTAAACGTTTCGGTGGCATGTGCGATTTGACTGTAGTGCCTGCCTGTGGTGCGACCTGGGGATGATCTAGACTCGGTGGCGAAAACTCCATGTGCGAGAAAAGACCCAAATTTCAAGATAAATTTTTTGTAGCAGCAAAAGGAAAATTCATGCAATTCTTAGCTCAGTAGAGCCTCCTGGTCAATTCGGTATAAATTTTACCTTTCCATTTTATCGGGATAAACTTTATTTTTCTATGTGTTGTCCAGGTGACCGAAATCAAGTAAAATTCAACCAAATTTTCAATTTCGTCAAATGACCAATTGTTGACTAAGATGGGTCCGGGTTGGCTTTAAAACCAACAAAACGTTTTCTATGTGATAGTATGCTTAAAGTGCAGAAATTAAGCAAATTTGAAAATCTAAAATTTGCTATGTTTACGTGTTATGAACACACAATATTCTCAATGGTCAAGTCAAAGGAGAAATCGGTGTTTAAAGACTGTCAGTCTGTAATTTAACTGGTCTGTCTGAAAAGCTAGAAAATATCTTTGCTTGTTTTATGTCGCCAGTAAAATGTTTCCTTGTAAGCAAAGCTCGATCTCTTTCCAATTCTGAAATTTGAGAGAACTACTTCGTTTGAAAACGACGCTGTAAAGGGACGACCAACCAACCAACGCTGATAAATTGACAACTATTAAAAAATGGGGTAACACGGACTAAGGTGGCAAGAGCAGACAAAGATCATAAACATTTGTTTTCAATTTGAACAAATCGAGTCCACCAAGACCAAGCACCGCTTATTAGCTGCAGAAAATGCTAGATGAGTAATATTCAAAATTATAAGGAAAAGATAAGTAGGAAGATAAGGAAGACAAAATATATTTCAATGAGGAAAAGTTCCATTATAATGTTAGAATTCGTCAAAAATTCAAACTTTCTTACCCTGTCTCACAAAAAATCGGGGGTACCCAAAATCGGCCCGCATCGGCCCGCGCGGGCCACTGCGGGTACTAATTTTTGGCCCACCCCGCCCCGCCCCGCGGGTACCCGCGGGTGCTTGCGGGTACCCGCAGCCCGCTCCCAACACTGTTGTTGCCTTCTTCGGAGCTTAACTTACATACATATATACATAAGTACATGCATATCAGAAGCGATACATTGAAGCAAAATATATATAGACAAGTTTAGAACATAATTCTACTATCCAAATGCTATTAGCAAGCATGTTGCGAAATGCTTAGCTTTTAGACAAGTTTTCCCTCTCTGCAAAATGTTATGTATTAGTTAGCGGCAAATTGTCTTCAACAAATATTTGTAAAATTCAAAGGGAACTATTTTAATTACTCTGCCTGGGGCGGCGACAAGCCTGGTTTGGTACATGGCGACAAGCGACATGCCTGGCAAGAGTACATAATATAAGAGTGTGACAGCTGGCCAGCTCTCTGTTATTAGAGCAAAAACTATGCTCTGTTCGCTAACGGCTTACCCCCTTCCCAAATCGGAGCCCAGACAACAAAGCGAATTCACCCGCTATGTTTGTGTTCTGAAGCTCGAAACAGCCACAAACTACGAAACAGCCACTACTACAAATTAGTGCTCAAAGCATTATCTGAAAATTATGAAATGAAAGTTTCTACAAATAGCTAATGTTGCACTTGAAGTTACTGCTAATCGAACCATGAAAGCTCATTTTGGGTTTACCGATACTTAGTGAAATTGCTCGGGCACACCGGATGCGATTTGAGCCATTTTTGGGCTTATTCGCAGCTGCCAGGCTATATTTGGGCCGCTTGGGCCGCACGGACTACACTCGGGCCGTCCTTTCGGCCCGGCCTGAGGAGGTTGGTTGGCCCGAGCCCGAGCCCGGTCCGAGAAATTTCTTAACGTCACAACCCTACTTCCGACTAGATAGGTGGTTAGATCTCTACCAAGGAGAATTCTCAACTTTCTATCCTGGCATTGCGGATCATAAAAGCTTCATCGGTTTCCTGGGTTGGGTTGAATTTTTATAGCTTTACGGTTACGGGTCCGAATTTAAAAAGAAAAGTTATTAAAAGTAGTTTTAAAATTAAAGATGTTTTAAAATTCAAAGATTTTTTACAGTTAATTTTTATCTTTTAGTTTTAGTTTAGTTTAGTTTACAAATATCTTTGGTCTGTTCCGCTTCTTTATTTTTATACTTGGAGCTACTTTAATGCGAGATTTGTGCACGATTTTCAATTGGAGGGGAACAGTTACATTTGGTCTTTGGGGGGAAAAGTTGAAGAGATCCGTTATTTATTTTTAGAACAGAAAGAGCCGAACAGTTTACTGTGCTCGCTGTACTGCTCAACATAAACATTAACAAAAAATTCGCTTAAAATTAGTCTGCGTTTCGTTGACTCCAAGTCACCAAGGCAAACGCTATGAAGACATAATTCTTGTCAAAAATTAATAAACATTATATTTTAATTGATAATGGACGAATAAAGAATAAAGATTAAGAAATGCATACACAGTTTACTGTGTGCAGGAAAGAGCTATAAGGAGTTTCAAGAACTAAAAAATCGTTAGATCTAGATAAACAGTCAAATGGGTCCTTAGATAAATTTCTGAAAGTCTAAGATTTCCAATAAAAATTCCAAAAATTCAGAAATGAAACTCATACACATCACACAAAACTTTATAAACTTTATAAAACCGCTGCAGCACTCGCTCCAACCCGGCTTTGACCGGCCCGTGGACTCTGAACTACCTCTGTCTTTGGTTTGAATGGTACTTGGTATATCTGACCCTTTGGTCCACCGACATAACAGTGATAAGGCGCTACAAAATAATGAGGAAAGTTGTAAACCTTAAATTCTGCTTATTTAATTATTTTGTAGATACGTGGTGGCTGGCTGTATACTTAGGATCTTTCTTGAACCAGAAAAGGGCATTGTCTGAAGTTGGAAAAAGTGTCTCAGGTGCAACACTCCTTAAGGAAAAGAAAAGAAAGGCAGGAGGGTAAGACTACTTCTAAATTTTTATCTTCAAACAGATGACACTTTTAGGACGTTTCAAAACAAAACTGTGACGAAAGCTGAATCAGATAACGTTGATGAAATGGAAGCGCTCGCTGCAAGTAATTTCAATCTTGGCAAACAAATTTGCGAAAACCTCAAATAATCAGTTGGACTTGGGCACTATGTTTGACGTTAATTTTTCAAGGATTGACTAATTAGGAGATTTCTCGTAGTTTTTAGGACGGTTGTTCAGTGTAGCTAAATGTCGCTAAAGCGGCATTAAATTTTAACCTGAAGTTTGGGTTTGTTTTTAGAGTATTTTTGTGCCCGAGTTGATTGTGTTGTTTTAAAAAATTTAAAAAGATTGTCAGGCGTAAATAACAAAGATAACTAGCTGATTTCAATGGCATTTAAACAATGACATATATACTGCTGACACTGTATCCGAAACAAATAAAAGTTTAAATATAAAATTTAAGACATTTAAGGATCCAACTGTTGAACAGTGGTCGATCTCTGATCTTCAAAAGAATTGGTTTTGAAAAAGGTTGTGTTAGATTCTTGAAAAGCACAAAAATAAGCAAATCCGAATAAGTTCGATGTAGATGGCCGACCAACAAATACTTTACCCAACCCAAACATTCAGGGATGTACCACAGGTGGATAACGGGAAAAAGGGGGAGAATTTCCCCCACCTCGGCGAATTCGCCCACAAGGGGTAAGAAACTGGAACACATGGGGGAAGAAAATTGCCCAAAAATACGCCTAAAATTCCGCAAAAAGTTCCGGCGTTGAAGGAATCTTTTACTTAAAATCCCTATTTCTTGCGAAAAAACGTTCGAAAAACGCGTTTTTGCTAAAAATAGCTGTTTGCTGCAGAGATGAAACCGGGTCACCGGGTCACCGGGTCACCGGGTCAGGAGCTCTGACCCGGTCTTGACCTGGTATTTTTGATTGGAGGAATTTTTTTGCTGTTATAGGATATTTTTCAAAGTTTTACCAATTTTTGCCAACAGAAAACTTCAACAATTACTCAAAAACAAGGAATAAAAATATTCTTAACTTAATCGTGTAGTTTTTTTAAATGCTTGTCGCTGTAGTAGTGTCCTCATAATATTTGTAATGTCCTGTCAAGCTTAGATCTAGGTTTGAAACTACAATGCTTGTTTTGAATCAACTAAAAAATGAAAACTATTACATGGATCCTGAGAGTCTGAAATCTTCATTTTAAAATCTAAACTTCTCCATGCTCCATCTACTGTAAGTGACTTATTGCTGCTGCTAACTTTTGGTGGGAGAGGGTCAGACTGTGGGATTCAAATCTCAGTAAGAAGGAAAATCTCAGCAAAACAAGTTTTACAGATTCTGAGTTTTACTTTGCATATTTTGCAATTGTTATACTACGTATCTTCAGGAACCAATTGTGATTGATTTTATTTCATATTCTCTGAATCCCAGCCATACGAAAAATATTTTCAAGGAATTTCCGCTGAGTGAAACTTCAGTCATACAACTAAATGAAATATTTTACTAAAATATATAATGATAAAACAGAAAAGTGCTAATTTTAAGCCCTATGATAGAATTAGATGATGTTATGACTTTGGCAAAGTATTTTGTTCCAATTTGTTTGATTCAAAAAGCTATGTAGTTTACTTCACATTATTGAGTGCAAAATCGTGCAAACCTTTTTGATTTTTTCCGGCTTACTTGCAGTATTCACTTTCCAATACTAGTACTTTAAGGAAAGCAAAACTTTTGCCCAACTTGATATTTTAGTCGTCAAAAATGTCCAAAATGGGAAAAAACACTCACCGCACCCCATTAAAGTATTTTTAATTTTTTGGACGCTTAAACCTGAATTTTCAAAAATACCGGATCACCGGGTCACCGGGTCACCGGGTCAGTAAATAGTGACCCGGTTTCATCTCTGGTTGTTGTTAAGAAATGGCCAAAATCGCTTAAAAATCGCTTTGAAAAGAACCCCTAAGAAAGATCGCTCTCACAGGTCCAAAAATGCTTCCACAAGGGTCAGTGAAATTTGACCTCCAGTTCAGGTATGGGATAAACCCGAAAGTAGGCTATGCCCAGAGTGTATGCAATCTGATTTTAATACTGGTATTGCCCCCTGGAATACTCTCGAACTGTGACATCAATTAATATCGGGTTCACGAATTCCGTCATTCCCTAAAAGCATCCTACTAAGTTACTGCAATAGTCAAGTAAAAGTTTCTGCATAAGTTAAGATAATGGTAAAAATAATCCTATCAAATCAAAATACGGTTACGCTTGCTGGCTGTTGTTTGGCATAAAAGCAGAGTTTTAAATTAAATAAACGGTTAAAACGGTAAAATTTCCTGATTGTGATTGATTAGAGTATGTTTCGTAAAAACAAGACTTAGGTCTAAATTTACTTCTTCCAATGTCTCCAAAAACAACCAACATGCTAGTAAGCTTTGCTAAAAATAAAGTTGTTGCAAACCCGCCATTATTTCTCGCGTTCATAATTTTGATCAACAAAGCGAATTAGATTGAACCCATACGGTATATAATGAACGAATGCAATGTTGTTTTATCGATTATTTGTTGTTTATTTGATGTTATATGTTTATTCAACATATTCAGCACAAGAATATATCGTCCTAACAAGAAAGTTCGCATTCTTTCCAAATAGTTTTGATTTAGCAACATTTCAACTTTATCATCAAGCTCGGGCTTTTTCGTAAGCTTCCGTCAAGTGGTACAGGTACAGAGACATCGATCCGATTGTGCTCTCTACCACAGCTTGAGCAGAACATTTTTGCTTTTCCTTCATGAACTTGAATTTATTTGGTTTTTTCTGGTTTTACAAAAATACCGCTATTAATTCTACGAAGATAGGATTAGCTGACACTGTTATTCCTCCGAAAATTACGGGGCCTTGCTGCGTGTGCAAGACAAGAAACTGACGTTAACGGTAAGCTACGGCGGTATATTCTTAGCTCCGTCTTTTAGAAAATTGTTGCATCAGCATTCATAAGAAGTCCAAACCGCAGAACACAGGTTTTCAAGAGTATACGGCAAAATGAATCACAGCAACCATACTGTCCAAATCATAACAACAAAAGTTACGTTTATATCCGACAACAAACAACCCATAACTACGACAACTCAATTTAGTTAATATTAATTATAATTTGCTTCCCCCTTCTTTCAACATTAATTTCTTCACAAGGGCTTTTAGTTGTCATCAGCTGTTCCGCACAGGGACCCAGTGGGCGTCCTCTTGTAGGAGTGGTAGTAAATGAAACGCATGGATTTGCAGTCGTGGCAGCCACACTACAGTTTGTCAGAATTCCCGTTGGAGCAGGAGTAATCTCTTGCACTGCTGTCGTCTTTACGGCTTCTGCGGTCGTGGGTGCTGGCGGTGTCTGCTCTTCTGGTGCTTCAGTCGTTGCCGGAGCAGGTGTAATCTCTTCCACTCCTGTCGTCTTTACGGCTTCTGTGGTCGTGGATGCTGGCGGTGTCAGCTCTTCTGGTGCTTCAGTCGTTACCGGAGCAGGAGTAATCTCTTCCACTGCTGTTGTTTTTATGACTTCTGCGGTCGTGGATGCCGGTGGCGTCTGCTCTTCTGGTGCTTCAGTCGTTACCGGAGCAGGAGTCTCTTCCACTGCTGTCGTCTTTATGACTTCTATGGTCGTGGACGCCGGCGGTGTCTGCTCTTCTGGTGCTTCAGTCGTTACCGGAGCAGGAGTAATCTCTTCCACCGCTGTCGTCTTTATGACTTCTGCGGTCGTGGATGCAGGTGGTGTCTGCTCTTCTGGTGCTTCAGTCGTTACCGGAGCAGGAGTAATCTCTTCCACTGCTGTCGTCTTTATGGCTTCTGTGGTCGTGGATGCTGGCGGTGTCTGCTCTTCTGGTGCTTCAGTCGTTACCGGAGCAGGAGTAATCTCTTCCACTGCTGTCGTCTTTATGGCTTCTGCGGTCGTGGATGCCGGCGGTGTCTGCTCTTCTGGTGCTTCAGTCGTTACCGGAGCAGGAGTAATCTCTTCCACTGCTGTTGTTTTTATGACTTCTGCGGTCGTGGATGCCGGTGGTGTCTGCTCTTCTGGTGCTTCAGTCGTTACCGGAGCAGGAGTAATCTCTTCCCCTGCTGTCGTCTTTACGGCTTCTGTGGTCGTGGATGCTGGCGGTGTCAGCTCTTCTGGTGCTTCAGTCGTTACCGGAGCAGGAGTAATCTCTTCCACTGCTGTTGTTTTTATGACTTCTGCGGTCGTGGATGCCGGTGGTGTCTGCTCTTCTGGTGCTTCAGTCGTTACCGGAGCAGGAGTAATCTCTTCCACTGCTGTCGTCTTTATGGCTTCTGTGGTCGTGGATGCCGGCGGTGTCTGCTCTTCAGGTGCTTCAGTCGTTACCGGAGCAGGAGTAATCTCTTCCACTGCTGTCGTCTTTATGGCTTCTGCGGTCGTGGATGCCGGCGGTGTCTGCTCTTCTGGTGCTTCAGTCGTTACCGGAGCAGGAGTAATCTCTTCCACTGCTGTCGTCTTTATGGCTTCTGCGGTCGTGGATGCCGGCGGTGTCTGCTCTTCTGGTGCTTCAGTCGTTACCGGATCAGGAGTAATCTCTTCCACTGCTGTTGTTTTTATGACTTCTGCGGTCGTGGATGCCGGTGGTGTCTGCTCTTCTGGTGCTTCAGTCGTTACCGGAGCAGGAGTAATCTCTTCCACTGCTGTCGTCTTTATGGCTTCTGCGGTCGTGGATGCTGGCGGTGTCTGCTCTTCTGGTGCTTCAGTCGTTAACGGAGCAGGAGTAATCTCTTCCACCGCTGTAGTATTTATGGCTTCTGCGGTCGTGGATGCCGGTGGTGTCTGCTCTTCTGGTGCTTCAGTCGTTACCGGAGCAGGAGTAATCTCTTCCACTGCTGTCGTCTTTACGGCTTCTGCGGTCGTGGATGCCGGTGGTGTCTGCTCTTCTGGTGCTTCAGTCGTTACCGGAGCAGGAGTAATCTCTTCCACTGCTGTCGTCTTTACGGCTTCTGCGGTCGTGGATGCTGGCGGTGTCTGCTCTTCTGGTGCTTCAGTCGTTACCGGAGCAGGAGTAATCTCTTCCGCTGCTGTCGTCTTTATGACTTCTGTGGTCGTGGATGCCGGCGGTGTATGCTCTTCTGGTGCTTCAGTCGTTACCGGAGCAGGAGTAATCTCTTCCGCTGCTGTCGTCTTTATGACTTCTGTGGTCGTGGATGCCGGCGGTGTATGCTCTTCTGGTGCTTCAGTCGTTACCGGAGCAGGAGTAATCTCTTCCACTGCTGTCGTCTTTACGGTTTCTGCGGTCGTGGATGCCGGCGGTGTCTTCTCTTCTGGTGCTTCAGTCGTTACCGGAGCAGGAGTAATCTCTTTCCCTGCTGTCGTCTTTAAGGATTCTGCGGTCGTAGATGCCGGCGGTGTCTGCTCTTCTGGTGCTTCAGTCGTTACCGGAGCAGGAGTAATCTCTTCCACTGCTGTCGTCTTTACGGCTTCTGCGGTCGTGGATGCCGGTGGTGTCTGCTCTTCTGGTGCTTCAGTCGTTAGCGGAGCAGGAGTAATCTCTTCCACTGCTGTCGTCTTTACGGCTTCTGCGGTCGTGGATGCCGGTGGTGTCTGCTCTTCTGGTGCTTCAGTCGTTACCGGAGCAGGAGTAATCTCTTCCACTGCTGTCGTATTTACGGCTTCTGCGGTCGTGGATGCCGGTGGTGTCTGCTTTTCTGGTGCTTCAGTCGTTACCGGAGCAGGAGTAATCTCTTCCACTGCTGTCGTCTTTATGGCTTCTGCGGTCGTGGATGCCGGCGGTGTCTGCTCTTCTGGTGCTTCAGTCGTTACCGGAGCAGGAGTAATCTCTTCCACTGCAGGCGTGTTTCTGACTTCTGCGGTCGTAGATGCCGGCGGTGTCTGCTCTTCTGGTGCTTCAGTCGTTACCGGAGCAGGAGTAATCTCCTCCACTGCTGTCGTCTTTTGGCTACTCCGGTCGTGGATGCCGGCGGCGTCTCCTCCTCTGCTCCATCAGTCGCTACCGCAACAGGAGTACTCCCCTCCTCTCCTGTTGTCTTTACGGCTTCTGCGGTCGTGGATGCCGGTGGTGTCTGCTCTTCTGGTGCTTCAGTCGTTACCGGAGCAGGAGTAATCTCTTCCACTGCTGTCGTCTTTATGACTTCTGCGGTCGTGGATGCCGGCGGTGTCTGCTCTTCTGGTGCTTCAGTCGTTACCGGAGCAGGAGTAATCTCTTCCACTGCTGTCGTCTTTATGGCTTCTGCGGTCGTGGATGCTGGCGGTGTCTGCTCTTCTGGTGCTTCAGTCGTTACCGGAGCAGGAGTAATCTCTTCCCCTGCTGTCGTCTTTACGGCTTCTGTGGTCGTGGATGCTGGCGGTGTCAGCTCTTCTGGTGCTTCAGTCGTTACCGGAGCAGGAGTAATCTCTTCCACTGCTGTTGTTTTTATGACTTCTGCGGTCGTGGATGCCGGTGGTGTCTGCTCTTCTGGTGCTTCAGTCGTTACCGGAGCAGGAGTAATCTCTTCCACTGCTGTCGTCTTTATGGCTTCTGTGGTCGTGGATGCCGGCGGTGTCTGCTCTTCTGGTGCTTCAGTCGTTACCGGAGCAGGAGTAATCTCCTCCACCGCTGTCGTCTTTATGGCTTCTGCGGTCGTGGATGCCGGCGGTGTCTGCTCTTCTGGTGCTTCAGTCGTTACCGGAGCAGGAGTAATCTCTTCCACCGCTGTCGTCTTTATGACTTCTGCGGTCGTGGATGCCGGCGGTGTCTGCTCTTCTGGTGCTTCAGTCGTTACCGGAGTAGGAGTAATCTCTTCCACTGCTGTCGTCTTTATGATTTCTACGGTCGTGGACGCCAGCGGTGTCTGCTCTTCTGGTGCTTCAGTCGTTACCGGAGCAGGAGTAATCTCTTCCACCGCTGTCGTCTTTATGACTTCTGCGGTCGTGGATGCCGGCGGTGTCTGCTCTTCTGGTGCTTCAGTCGTTACCGGAGCAGGAGTAATCTCTTCCAGGGAACCGGGCGGGTGGGCGCGGGCGGGGGGCCCAGGGAGGGGCGGGGCTGTTCTTCTGCGGGGGGACAGGGGGGGGGGGGGGGGGGGGGGGGGCGATCTCTGTCGTCCTTATGGCTTCTGTGGTCGTGGATGCCGGCGGTGTCTGCTCTTTAGCTGGTGCTTCATCGTTACCGGAGCAGGAGTAATCTCTTCCACCGCTGTCATTCTTATGGACTTCTGCGGTCGTGGATGAGTCTTCGGAGCGTGTCTAGATGAAGCTGGCGTTACCAACTTCACGCGCGGTAGTTTGTTCAGCCTCTGTTGGAGTTGCTTCAGCTGCTGCCGTCGTTGGCGCAGGTGGTGTCTCCTCTTTCGGAGCTTGTGTGCTAGAGAAAGCTGGCGTTACTTCAATTACGACAGCGGTAGTTTGTTCAGCCTCTGTTGGAGTTGCTTCAGCTGCTGCCGTCGTTGGCGCAGGTGGTGTCTCCTCTTTCGGAGTTTCCGTTGTTGCAGGAGCTGGAGTCAATTCTTCTGCTGCGGTTGTTGGTTCTGCCTCCGTTGGAGTTGCTTCGGCTGCTGCCGTCGTTGGCGCAGGCGGTGTCTCCTCTTCCGGAGCTTGTGTGCTAGATAAAGCTGGAGTTACTTCAATTTCAACAGCGGTAGTTGGTTCAGCATCCGTTGGCGTTGCTTCAGCTGCTGCCGTCGTTGGCGCAGGCGGTGTCTCCTCTTCCGGAGCTTCCGTTGTTGCAGGAGCTGGAGTCAATTCCTCTGCAGCGGTAGTTGGTTCTGCCTCCGTTGGAGTTGCCTCAGCTTCTGTCGTCGTTTGCACAGGTGGTGTCTCCTCTTCCGGAGCTTCCGTTGTTGCAGGAGCTGGAGTCAATTCCTCTGCAGCGGTAGTTGGTTCTGCCTCCGTTGGAGTTGCTTCAGCTGCTGCCGTCGTTGGCGCAGGCGGTGTCTCCTCTTCTGGAGCTTCCGTTGTTGCAGGAGCCGGAGTCAATTCCTCTGCAGCGGTAGTTGGTTCTGCCTCCGTTGGAGTTGCTTCAGCTTCTGTCGTCGTTGGCGCAGGCGGTGTTTCCTCTTCCGGAGCTTCCGTTGTTGCAGGAGCTGGAGTCAATTCCTCTGCTGCGGTAGTTGATTCTGACCCCGTTGGAGTTGCTTGAGCTGCCGCCGTCGTTGGCGCAGGCGGTGTCTCCTCTTCCGGAGCGTGTGTGCTAGATAAAGCTGGAGTTACTTCAATTTCAACCGCGGTAGTTGGTTCAGCCTCCGTTGGAGTTGCTTCAGTTGCTGGCGTCGTTGGCGCAGGTGGGGTCTCTTCCGGAGCTTCCGTAGTTGCAGGAGCTGGTGTCAATTCCTCTGTTGGGGTAGTTGGTTCGGGGGGGGGGGGGGGGGGGTAGTTGGTTCGCCTCCGTTGGAGTTGCTCAGCTGCTGCCGTCGTTGGCGCAGGCGGTGTCTCCTCTTCCGGAGCTTCCGTTGTTGCAGGAACCGGAGTCAATTCCTCTGCTGCGGTAGTTGGTTCTGCCTCAGTAGAAGTTACTTCAGCTGCTGCCGTCGTGGGCGCAGGCGGTGGCTCCTCTTCCGGAGCTGGTTTGCTAGATAAATCTGGAGTTACTTCAATTTCAACCGCGGTAGTTGGTTCAGCCTCCGTTGGAGTTGCTTCAGCTGCTGCCGTCGTTGGCGCAGGCGGTGTCTCCTCTTCTGGAGCTTCCGTTGTGGCAGGAGCTGGAGTCAATTCCTCTGCTGCGGTAGTTGGTTCTGCCTCCGTTGGAGTTGCTTCGGCTGCTGCCGTCGTTGGCGCAGGCGGTGTCTCCTCTTCCGGGGCTTGTGTGCTAGATAAAGCTGGAGTTACTTCAATTTCGGAGTTGTGGTAGATTGGTTCTCCGCGGGTTGGGTTGCCTCAGCTGCTGCCGTCGTTGGCGCAGGCGGTGTCTCCTCTTCTGGAGCTTCCGTTGTTGCAGGAGCCGGAGTCGTCAATTCCTCTGCAGCGGTAGTTGGTTCTGCCTCCGTTGGAGTTGCTTCAGCTGCTGCCGTTGTTGGCGCAGGCGGTGTCTCCTCTTCTGGAGCTTCCGTTGTTGCAGGAGCCGGAGTCAATACCTCTGATGCGGTAGTTGGTTCTGCCTCCGTTGGAGTTGCTTCAGCTGCTGCCGTCGTTGGCGCAGGCGGTGTCTCCTCTTCCCAAGCTTCTGTTGTTGCAGGAGCTGGAGTCAATTCCTCTGCTGCGGTAGTTGGTTCTTCCTCAGTAGGAGTTACTTCAGCTTCTGTCGTCGTTGGCGCAGGCGGTGTTTCCTCTTCCGGAGCTTCCGTTGTTGCAGGAGCCGGAGTCAATTCCTCTGCAGCGGTAGTTGGTTCTGCCTCCGTTGGAGTTGCATCAGCTGCTGACGTCGTTGGCGCAGGCGGTGTCTCCTCTTCCGGAGCTTCCGTTGTTTCTCCGTCGTTGGCGCAGGCGGTGCCCCTCTTCGAGCTTCCGTAGTTGCAGGAGCTGGTGTCAATTCCTCTGTTGGGGTAGTTGGTTCAGCTTCCGTTGGAGTTGCTTCAGCTGCTGCCGTCGTTGGCGCAGGTGGTGTCTCCTCTTCCGGAGCTTCCGTTGTTGCAGGAGCTGGAGTCAATTCCTCTGCTGCGGTAGTTGGTTCTGCCTCCGTTGGAGTTGCCTCAGCTGCTGCCGTCGTTGGCGCAGGCGGTGTCTGCTCTTCCGGAGCTTCCGTTGTTTCGAGGAGGGAGTCAATTCCTCTGCAGCGGTAGTTGGTTCTGCCTCAGTTGGAGTTGCTTCAGCTTCTGTCGTCGTTGGCGCAGGCGGTGTTTCCTCTTCTGGAGCTTCCGTTGTTGCAGGAGCCGGAGTCAATTCCTCTGCAGCGGTAGTTGGTTCTGCCTCCGTTGGAGTTGCCTCAGCTGCTGCCGTCGTTGGCGCAGGCGGTGTCTCCTCTTCCGGAGCTTGTGTGCTAGATAAAGCTGGAGTTACTTCAATTTCAACCGCGGTAGTTGGTTCAGCCTCCGTTGGAGTTGCTTCAGCTGCTGCCGTCGTTGGCGCAGGCGGTGTCTCCTCTTCCGGAGCTTCCGTTGTTGCAGGAGCTGGAGTCAATTCCTCTTCTGCGGTAGTTTGTTCTGCCTCCGTTGGAGTTGCCTCAGCTTCTGTCGTCGTTTGCGCAGGCGGTGTCTCCTCTTCCGGAGCTTCCGTTGTTTCTGGAGCTGGAGTCAATTCCTCTGCAGCGGTAGTTGGTTCTGCCTCCGTTGGAGTTGCCTCAGCTGCAGCCGTCGTTGGCGCAGGCGGTGTCTCCTCTTCCGGAGCTTCCGTTGTTTCTGGAGCTGGAGTCAATTCAATCTGCAGCGGTAGTTGGTTCTGCCTCCGTTGGAGTTGCTTCAGCTGCTGCCGTCGTTGGCGCAGGCGGTGTCTCCTCTTCCGGAGCTTCCGTTGTTGCAGGAGCTGGAGTCAATTCCTCTGCTGCGGTAGTTGGTTCTGCCTCCGTTGGAGTTGCCTCAGCTGCTGCCGTCGTTGGCGCAGGCGGTGTCTCCTCTTCTGGAGCTTCCGTTGTTGCAGGAGCTGGAGTCAATTCCTCTGCAGCGGTAGTTGGTTCTGCCTCCGTTGGAGTTGCTTCAGCTGCTGCTGTCGTTGGAGCAGGCGGTGTCTCCTCTTCCGGAGCTTCCGTTGTTGCAGGAGCCGGAGTCAATTCCTCTGCAGCGGTAGTTGGTTCTGCCCCTGCGGGGGGTTGGCTCCGGTGCTGCCGTCGTTGGCGCAGGTGGTGTCTCCTCTTCCGGAGCTTCCGTTGTTGCAGGAGCCGGAGTCAATTCCTCTGCAGCGGTAGTTGGTTCTGCCTCCGTTGGAGTTGCCTCAGCTGCTGCCGTCGTTGGCGCAGGCGGTGTCTCCTCTTCCGGAGCTTCCGTTGTTGCAGGAGCCGGAGTCAATTCCTCTGCAGCGGTAGTTGGTTCTGCCTCCGTTGGAGTTGCTTCAGCTGCCGCCGTCGTTGGCGCAGGCGGTGTCTCCTCTTCCGGAGCTTGTGTGCTAGATAAAGCTGGAGTTACTTCAATTTCAGCCGCGGTAGTTGGTTCTGCCTCCGTTGGAGTTGCTTCAGCTGCCGCTGTCGTTGGCGCAGGCGGTGTCTCCTCTTCCGGAGCTTGTGTGCTAGATAAAGCTGGAGTTACTTCAATTTCAACCGCGGTAGTTGGTTCAGCCTCCGTTGGAGTTGCTTCAGCTGCTGCCGTCGTTGGCACAGGTGGTGTCTCCTCTTCTGGAGCTTCCGTTGTTGCAGGAGCAGGAGTCAATTCCTCTGCAGCGGTGGTTGGTTCTGCCTCCGTTGGAGTTGCTTCAGCTGCTGCCGTCGTTGGCGCAGGCGGTGTCTCCTCTTCCGGAGCTTCCGTTGTCGCAGGAGCCGGAGTCAATTCCTCTGCAGCGGTAGTTGGTTCTGCCTCCGTTGGAGTTGCCTCAGCTGCTGCCGTCGTTGGCGCAGGCGTTGTCTCCTCTTCCGGAGCTTGTGTACTAGATAAAGCTGGAGTTACTTCAATTTTAACCGCGGTAGTTGGTTCAGCCTCCGTTGGCGTTGCTTCAGCTGCTGCCGTCGTTGGCGCAGGCGGTGTTTCCTCTTCCGGAGCTTCCGTTGTTGCAGGAGCCGGAGTCAATTCCTCTGCTGTGGTAGTTGGTTCTGCCTCCGTTGGAGTTGCTTCAGCTGCTGCCGTCGTTGGCGCAGGCGGTGTCTCCTCTTCCGGAGCTTCCGTTGTTGCAGGAGCCGGAGTCAATTCCTCTGCTGCGGTAGTTGGTTCTGCCTCCGTTGGAGTTGCCTCAGCTGCTGCCGTCGTTGGCGCAGGCGGTGTCTCTTCTTCCGGAGCTTCCGTTGTTGCAGGAACCGGAGTCAATTCCTCTGCAGCGGTAGTTGGTTCTGCCTCCGTTGGAGTTGCCTCAGCTGCTGCCGTCGTTGGCGCAGGCGGTGTCTCCTCTTCCGGAGCTTCCGTTGTTGCAGGAGCCGGAGTCAATTCCTCTGCCGCCGTAGTTGGTTCTGCCTCCGTTGGAGTTGCCTCAGCTGCTGCCGTCGTTGGCGCAGGCGGTGTCTCCTCTTCCGGAGCTTCCGTTGTTGCAGGAGCCGGAGTCAATTCTTCTGCAGCCGTAGTTGGTTCTGCCTCCGTTGGAGTTGCCTCAGCTGCTGCGGTCGTTGGCGCAGGCGGTGTCTCCTCTTCCGGAGCTTCCGTTGTTGCAGGAGCCGGAGTCAATTCCTCTGCAGCGGTAGTTGGTTCTGCCTCCGTTGGAGTTGCCTCAGCTGCTGCCGTCGTTGGCGCAGGCGGTGTCTCCTCTTCCGGAGCTTCCGTTGTTTCTGGAGCTGGAGTCAATTCCTCTGCAGCGGTAGTTGGTTCTGCCTCCGTTGGAGTTGCCTCAGCTGCTGCCGTCGTTGGCGCAGGCGGTGTCTCCTCTTCCGGAGCTTCCGTTGTTTCTGGAGCTGGAGTCAATTCCTCTGCAGCGGTAGTTGGTTCTGCCTCCGTTGGAGTTGCCTCAGCTGCGCTGTCGTTGGCGCAGGCGGTGTCTCCTCTTCCGGAGCTTGTGTTGCTAGATAAAGCTGGAGTTACTTCAATTTCAACCGCGGTAGTTGGTTCAGCATCCGTTGGAGTTGCTTCAGCTGCTGCCGTCGTTGGCGCAGGCGGTGTCTCCTCTTCTGGAGCTTCCGTTGTTGCAGGAGCCGGAGTCAATTCCTCTGCAGCGGTAGTTGGTTCTGCCTCCGTTGGAGTTGCCTTCGGCTGCTGCCGTCGTCGGCGCAGGCGGTGTCTCCTCTTCCGGAGCTTCCGTTGTTTCTGGAGCTGGAGTCAATTCCTCTGCAGCGGTAGTTGGTTCTGCCTCCGTTGGAGTTGCCTCAGCTGCTGCCGTCGTTGGCGCAGGCGGTGTCTCCTCTTCCGGAGCTTGTGTACTAGATAAGCTGGAGTTACTTCAATTTTAGCCGCGGTAGTTGGTTCAGCCTCCGTTGGAGTTGCATCAGCTGCTGCCGTCGTTGGCGCAGGCGGTGTCTCCTCTTCTGGAGCTTCCGTTGTTGCAGGAGCTGGAGTCAATTCCTCTGCAGCGGTAGTTGGTTCTGCCTCCGTTGGAGTTGCCTCAGCTGCTGCCGTCGTTGGCGCAGGCGGTGTCTCTTCTTCCGAGCTTCCGTTGTTTCTGGAGCTGGAGTCAATTCCTCTGCAGCGGTAGTTGGTTCTGCCTCCGTTGGAGTTGCCTCAGCTGCTGCCGTCGTTGGCGCAGGCGGTGTCTCCTCTTCCGGAGCTTCCGTTGTTGCAGGAGACGGAGTCAATTCCTCTGCAGCCGTAGTTGGTTCTGCCTCCGTTGGAGTTGCCTCAGCTGCTGCCGTCGTTGGCGCAGGCGGTGTCTCCTCTTCCGGAGCTTCCGTTGTTTGCAGGAGCCGGAGTCAATTCCTCTGCCGCCGTAGTTGGTTCTGCCTCCGTTGGAGTTGCCTCAGCTGCTGCAGTCGTTGGCGCAGGCGGTGTCTCCTCTTCCGGCGCTTCCGTTGTTGCAGGAGCTGGAGTCAATTCCTCTGCTGCGGTAGTTGGTTCTGCCCCCGTTGGAGTTGCCTCAGCTGCTGCCGTCGTTGGCGCAGGCGGTGTCTCCTCTTCCGGAGCTTCCGTTGTTTATGGAGCAGGAGTCAAATCCTCTGCACCCGTAGGTTGAACTGCCAACGATGGAGTTGCCTCAGCTGCTGCCGTCGTGGGCGCAGGCGGTGTCTCCTCTTCCGGCGCTTCCGTTGTTGCAGGAGCTGGAGTCAATTCCTCTGCTGCGGTAGTTGGTTCTGCCCCCGTTGGAGTTGCCTCAGCTGCTGCCGTCGTTGGCGCAGGCGGTGTTTCTTCTTGAAGAGCCCTGGTTGATGGTCCCGGTGTTTGTTCTGGTGTTTGTTCTTCTATTGGCTTTGTTTGCCCTTGTGGTTCCTCTGTTGAGCCTGCCGGTGTTTGTTCTTCTATGTCTGGAGGGGGAGTTTGTTCCTCAGTTCCACCACTCTCACTCTCTGTGATTCCTGGAGGAGTCTGCTCTTCTTCGTCTGCTTGAGTTGGCGTTGGCGTTTGTTCTTCAGTGTCGATTTCTGATTCTGTTTCAACTGTAGTTATGTAAGGCAAAATGGGGGTAGCTTCACTGACCTCATTGCTTTCCCATACCACATTAAAATTCTTAGTCTGAGCTATTTCAGAATCAGTATTGTCAGCGTTGCGTCTAGTTCTGTTGAAACGTGCCGGTGAGTTAACTATGCGATGACCCTAAAAGTAGTATCACTAAGTTACATGTGTACATTTTATCGGAACCTGGTCGTTTGCACACTAGGTTAATTTACTGCTGGGTTAATTAATTTATTGGTTATATTGCAGTCATTTTGTACTAATTGTGACTACTTTTATCGATTTGTATTAGGGTGTGTGCCTCTGCGGGTCAATCTTAGTTTATGTAGAAACGGTTGAGAAACGGTGAAGAGAATAGATCCAGTTCAGGATCCCACGTTTCGAGGATACTTTAGATACACTTATCCGCCTGATTGTAACGCACCTGTGAACACTGGAGGCTGTTGAGAACGACGAATAGGACAGTGGCTTGTATCAATTTTAATCTGAAATAATAGAGAAATCAGTTTAATCAGATATGTTAGACAAGCAATACCTACCAATAAGACTGGTACCTGGGTCCTGCCCATCGGGGTTTTGGTCTCGGCCTGAACAGGCAGAGCATATTGTTCTTGACCGGCCGCAGCTGGACTGGCCGCCGGCCGTCGGTCAGAACTGGAACTTTAGTCGATCTGCTTGCAAGCCGACTGCGCAAATAAGCTTTGAAACTAAACGAACACATTTGCACGTTCGCCTGCATTGGCGTCAATGAAACGGCCGACTGTGAAACTTTCGACCCGGTGAAACGCTAATTTAGGTTCCGGGTCGCGCCTATAACTACAACTGACCGTTATGGCATCCTGAAACCACAAATGCCTCAGAGCCAGTTCGGCGCTTTAACTCGTGGTCGGTAGTTGTCACAGATGACGATGCCACATTTGCACCTTTACCTTCCGTTCTTACATGAATTTGTATTGCGTGGGAAGTAAGACTTTCATGAACTAAGAGTTGTGTTGGATTCCGTCCTTGGTCTTGTTTGCCTACTGATTGACTAAATAATACGAGGCAGGTAGGTATATTTTTAACTTTAACAAGTCAGAAATATGGTAACCAGCATTTAAATGAACTGAATGAAAGATGTTAAACGTTTATGACCCAATGCTGAATAATTAAAAGGATGAGGTGTGAGATATGAAGTCCCGTTATAGTCTAATTTCGCAATTTCTTTAGTATTTGGCCTCACGACAATTGTTTTAATGGAGAAGCTTTGATGTAGTGGATTAGTTGATGGAGTTTGCCGTAGAAACAAAAACCGTAGAAGAAAACTCACTTATCGGAGTGCATAATTGCTGTAAATAACTGAGGGGAACTGTGTTCCCTACTTCGAAAAACACTAAACGAAATTGATAAATCTGAATTCTAGATATTTTATCGTTTGCAAAAGAAAGGTCGAGCAGGTGAGGGTTTTGTTGCGTCAGCTCTGATATTCTGATGGAAATGGCAGCAACAGGCAGGGATTTCATTCGACTGTGTGTTAGCTGATTATATAACAAAAAATATTTACGCTACGCACATCCTGGTTCAAAATTCACTCATTGCATATTTCTTCGACCAAATATTTATTTTGCCCTTTGACTAGTGTTTTAGAAAACCGCCGAAAAACTGTCACCGGCTGGCCGCCGGCCGACGGCCGACCGACCGGCCGTTGGCCGTTCTCGTCCGGCGGCCATCGGCCGGCCGGCCGCCGGCTGGACGGCGGCTAGTCAGACATATTTTTCAGCGTTTGAAGGCAATCTGAGCTAGAAAGTTGTAAAATATATATTGATGCATTACAATGGCAGTGTAATCCGTTTTTACTTATATATTTGGAGAAAGTTCACATTCAGTCTTGGATTTGTTTTGTAAACATCTGCTGCTCTGGTCAAATTGCTGTGTCAACTACAAATATTTGTGTTAGGCCGGCCAACGGCCAACCGGCGGCTGAACGGCCGAACGGCCAACGGCCGGCCGCCGGCCGAACGGCCAGACACTCAGCCGGGCCGGCCACCGGCTCAAAAGCCGCCGGCCGGCCGGCTTCCGGGCCGTTCTAAAACACTACCTTTGACTACTTTCTCTCTTATCCATAACACGAAAGAGATCCTTTAGAAGAAAAGTTTGCTAACTAAAGATTATTTAGTATTTTTTCACTAAAAGCAGAGTTATAAGCGCTGCCCCTTCTTGAAAACTCTATTTTTTTAGCCTTGCTTCAGTATGACCAAGAGTGCATAATTGCGCTATATATAAGAAGAAGAGTAAGCCGCTAGAGGGCTCCTCTTCTTGGCATTGCGTAACGGTGCTCCGACCACAATACGCGAATGTTCCCCCGTCTGGTGGGGGGGGGTGGTAGCTCTCTTCGACATAGCATACCCCCCTCCGTTTGGTGAGGGGGTTGCAGAAAAGAGGTCCCCGTTTGGTGGGGGGGAGGGGGGTTAGCCAGCCAATTAGATTGCGGAGACCCCCTTCCCGTTTGGTGGGGGTAGAGCAGAGGATTACGGTAGTTTTTGTTCTATTCGCAAATGGGTCCCCGTTTGGTGGGAAGGTAGCAAAAAGAGGTCCCCGTTTGGTGGGGGGGTATGCAAAAGAGGTCCCCGTTTGGTGGGGGGTAGACAAAGAGGTCTCCGTTTGGTGGGGGGGGTCGCCAACAGCCAATCAGATTCATCCAATCTTACCCTGACTTGGCGACCCCCCCCCCCAACGGGGGCCCCCGGCTGCCTACCCCTCCCCCACCAAACGGGGACCCCTTTTGCATACCCCCCACCAAACGGGGACCACTTTTGCATACCCCCCCCCCACCAAACGGGGAGGGGTATACTTGTCGACCCCCCACCAAACTGGGGAACATTCGCGTACTGTGGTTATAGCACCGTTACGCAATGCCAAGAAGAGAAGCCCTCTAGTGGCTTACTCTTCTTCTATAATATTAAAGAATAAATTATGGACTCTTGGTATGACGTTGATCGATCAAGTTTGTCGATTTGCTGGCATTGTATCCTGTAGCTTAACATAGCTCTAGCACGAGTACAAACGGATAGTGCAACAATCAGCTGGGCGCTAGTATGCTTAGGTACTGAAACTCCGATCGTTCCATCAGCATGTTGCCACCAAGTAGGAATTTCGAGCTTCTTTGTTCTACTTCAAAATGTAAACAAGGAGCGAGTGAACAAACACAATTGTGTGCTGGGTGTTTAATTGCGGAGATCGAAGGGTATTCAATGATGGAGAGGTGTCGTCAGTCGTCAGAAGTGCAAATTATGACTCTCAGTCACACTCACACTCTCAGTTATTATTGTGTCATACACTGGTCATGGTTTATAACAACATATACCATCGAAGAGAAGCCTTTATGCAGAAATTCAGGTACAGGTGCACGTGATAAGAACTGGTTTTGCCCTATTAACTTTTCCTGTTTAATATTGTCGTTGCGATTAGTTTTGCCCTGTTATTAAATCTAAGTTTGCGTTCTGTTACCTAAAGTAAACATGGCATTTCTTAGTTTGCTAGCATTTTAAAACGGTTATTTCAAAACAATATTCCGTAATTTTCTTTAGCCACTGTCATAACTGGTAGGACGGATGCAATTATGCACTAAGTAGGAGCTCATGGTATGAGTTTCGGTTCGGACCCAAGGCAATAAACAAAGATGCTGCTGCAGGAATTTTTTATGCACTGACTGAACTTTTTTCTTGTTAGAGTCAAGAGGTATTGTATTTCGTATTAGTGGTTTGTATTGTATTTTGCCATAGTTCTTTTTAACAACTACAAATTTTAGAGAACTCTCGATTGGAACATGATGCCGGGCTCGTCAGCCGGGGCTGACCTGGAGTCAAGATTGACTATTATATTAAAGTCGTGTTTAACGGAAGACATCACTATCAAACACTTTAAACAGATTGACGAAGGAAAAGGTTATATGAGTTCCGTTTATTCGGCAGAGCTTGGAAAAGACAATGGTCATTCTACCCAGAAAGTGGTTATTAAGATTCCAACTTCGGAAAAGATCATCGCCGAAACTGCAGAGATGGATTTGCCGCCCGATTATGATGTCGTCTTGGTACAATACAATCTTCTGCTAAGTTTTGAATATTATAAACAATGAAAATAAGCTAGAATATTTTTCGTAATTCTGCTAGACTAGTAGATATCTACGGCTTTATAAGTATTATATGTAGGGTTATGAGATTTATTGAAAGGAAATTAAGCGGAAGCAGATAATCATAAGCTTCATACATGACAGAGTCAAATATTGCCGATAAACCAATCAGTAGGAACTTGACTCGATCTGGTTTAGACTACTTATTTTTCCGAAAGTTAACTCACCATAATCTTTGGTATCCTTGACAACTGGTTTTGCTTTCTTAGGAAGATATGGTACAAACTGTTCACAATACCGAAGTAGGAATCTATCAGTTTATTGCCGGAATTCCAGAATCGATTCCCTCTCCATTCCTGGTTTCAGGTGCCTTCAGATCAAGCCAATGCGAAGGTTTTCTGGTTTTGGAAGATTGGACAGAGAAAGGCCTGCTTCCAAACTTTGCGACTGGTCTCAACTATAATCAAACGATCCAACTAATGGAAGCTGTGGCCGCGATTCAAGCAGCTGGAGTGATAAATAATCAGTGGCAAAATGTGGTTAAACCGGTCAAGAGAGAAGTGTTTGCAGAAATTGCCCTTAGTTTGGACCTGTATCACGACTTCTTTCTGAAAGAATTTCCTGACGTTTATAAGGTAAACAAACGAAAGAAATTGGCCTTTTCTGTTCGGTAGTAGAGTGTTGATTGCAAGCATGCATCCACATAAGGCATCTCTTGTTTAATCGACGCCAGACCAGAGATGAAACCGGGTCACTATTTGCTGACCCGGTGACCCGGTCGACCCCTGACCCGGTGACCCGGTGACCCGGTATTTTTGAAAATTCAGGTTTAAGCTTGGAAAAATTAAAAATACTTATATTGGGGTGCGGTGAGTGTCTTTTATCTTTTTGGACATTTTTGGTGTCTATAATATAAAGATGGCCAAACTTTTTGATTCTTTAAAGTAACTTAGTAAAATATATAATGCAAGTAAGCTGGAAAATCAAAACTGATTTGCACAATTTCGCACTCAATGTGATGTGAAGTCAACTACATAACTTTTTCAATCAAACGAATTGGAACAAAACACTTTGCCAAAGTCATCACATCATCTAATTCTAATCATAGAGCTTAAGATTTTGTGTTTTAGCAATATATACTTTAGCAAACTATATTTTATTTGGTTGAGGGTTTTACTCATCGGAGATTCTTTGGAAATATTCTTAGTTATAGCTAGAATTCAGACAATATATTCTATAAACGAATCAAACAAAACTTTATTTAAAGATAGTAAGCCATAACAATTAGAAAAAATGCAAAGCAAAACTCAGAATCTGTACACCTTGTTTTGCTGAGATTTTACTTCTTATCGAGATCTGAAACACACAGTCTGACCCCCTCCCTCCAAAAATGATAGCATCGGCGAAATATCACTTACGGTAGATTGCGCATGGAAAATTTTAGATTTTAAAATAAAGATTTCAGGCTCTCAGGGCCCATGCAATAATTTTCATGTTCTAGTTGAGATTCAACGCAATCATTGTAGTTTCAAACCTTGATCTAAGCTTGACAGGGCATTACAAATATTATGAGGACGCTACAGCTACAAGCATTTAAAAAACTACACAATTAACTTAAGAATATTCCCATAGCTAGTTTTCGAATAATTATTGAAGTTTTCAGGTGGTAGAAAGAAACTGGTAAAAATTCTGAAACATAAGCTTTAACAGCATAAAAATTCCCCAATCAAAAATACCGGGTCAAGACCGGGTCAGAGCTCCTGACCCGGTGACGCGGTGACCCGGTTTCATCTCTGGTCGACGCTACATGCACAATCGCCAATTATTATGGTTGTAAGCAAAAAAACTTGAAAATGTGTACAACAGTCAGATTAAACCTTGGAGGTATATCAATGTAAAATGTTGGGGTAATTGAGATCTTTTGCGACACATGGCTTCACCATCTTAGAAGATTCTAGTTCTCCAACCAACCCCTGTCGTGTAGGTTTGTTGTGAAGCTCAAGTCTTTGCCGAGACTACATTATAGTGAACTAGTCTGTTGTTGCTTTTTACATCTTTATGGTGATGTTCCATCCATTTTTCAACAAGACGATCACTAATTGCTATTATATATTGCTGATTATTCTATTTCTCGAACCATCGTATTTCGCTTAATCCAATGCAAAACTGCTGTGGCAATTTAGTTTTTCTAGGTAGAACGTGAAATCTTAGTTCCCTTGTATAACACAGATGTTCTAATGGCAATATTCAACCCTTCTCCCGAAACCAAGAATACCGTCTTGGTACATGGCGACTTATGGACCAACAACATGTTTTTCAAAAAAGATTTAAGCACAGGTATGGCTTGCTTTCCTAAGCGGTAGGTGTGAGTGAATATTAACTCTTCTGTTAGTTACATGCGAAAAGAAGTATCAGGCCGTTGAAGAGCAATAAATGTTGAAATTTGCTCAATATTGTGTTTGAATTTGTATTTAAGGAGAAGCAAGCAATGAACTGCTGGGGCTAATTGATTGGCAGATGGCTCATATTGGACGACCTGCCGAAGACATCGTTCGACTGCTCACCACAAGTGTCCAAACAGACGTCAGAACGAAGCATACTCAAGATTTTCTTAAACATTTCTACAAAACCTTATCAGGCCTATTGAACTCAAGTATGTGTTATTTCTAAAAACTCACATACTACTACTCCTCTATGCCATGCATAAAAAGGAAAGTGGGCCTCGGCTCAGCTCGAAGCAGAGTGGTTTCTTAGTGGAAGATTGTGTCAAGTCTATAATGTGGAAAAGCTCTGGTTATATTTTTAATTTCTGCCTTCCCCCCTTGTACATAAGATGTCTAGATCGTCAGATATAAATTTTGCGTCTGCCGTTGCTGAGATACGTTCATGACATAGTCTGTGGTGGGCAATTCTCTAGCTTTGTTAAGGTGGTGATTCCTTTTGGGCACATATTGTTGGTTGACGGTTCAAATCAAGATGTAATTTGATGAAACTTTCCAAAATATGTTCTTTCTTCGTGAGGCCAATTATTTGTGGCATTGTAATGTTCTAAGTGCTATTCTGGACGCTGCTATCATAAAAAATGTAGTTTTTGCAAAAACAAGACCAAATTTATTCCAGCGATTGTGGAGCATTTGCTATGCAAGCTAGAGGGTGCCACTTACTAGACGTGTTTTACACAAAAATTCCCAGGGACCCTTTTTTAGTTGCCCCGATTGCTACTTTCTAGCTAAAGTGGCCGCTTGCCAAAGTTGGGAAAAGCAGGCAAAATCCAGGTTGCGCATACATTTTATTTAATTTCTTTATAACGAAGAGCGTTTTCATAATAATTAAAAAAGGGTCCCCAGGTATTTGATAGTGGAATCGAACGATGTGGTCGATGCCTCAAGAAAAAATTTACTTTAGTCTGCAAAAAATCTGGAAAATTAAATTACTTCGAAAATGCAGTAAAATAATTTCCGAGAACTAAAATTAGTTTTGTTGTATTCATTAGAAAGAGCAAATGTCAACTTGCATTTTGATATAAAAATGGCTTCTTAACTCCAAAGAATGGAAAACTAATAAGGGTTCAAAGTTGATGTCTCCAAAAGGAATCACCACCTTAAATGACTCAGGAAATTATGGTAACAATGGTTCGGTGCCAGCTGGCAAAAAGTAATTTGAATACTGAGCTGACACCTATTCCTAATTGCTGCAAGCGCTAATTGGACTGTTAAAAATTAACGGCTCTGATTGACACTATTACTGTGCAGAGGTGTTTCGTCCAGAATATACGAACGTTTTCCAGTTGCGAAGCCTGCAAAAATATGGGGAAACATTGGCCGGGACATTAATTCTCATAACTCAAGACAGTTTTCGTCACTAGGCTGCTGCAACAATCTAATGCAGTTTAAAAGAATCGATAAGATTCATTCATTTTGTCAATTTTATATTGAAAGTCGAACCAGCTTCTTCACACTTCCATTGGTATAGTAATTCTGTATTTCTGTGGGTTCAGAAATTATGAGATTATGTTTTGTTTTTGTGATTATTTGAGAAAACTGAAGTGAAAGTATGTGTTAGGCTAATCATCGTTATTTTTTCCAGGATCTCCGATTCCATATACTTTCGCAGAGCTTGAAGAAAGTTATAGATATTGTTTTTCATATGGTGCCGTTTTTACTCATCTACAAGTTGGCATGATGCTGAGAGGAGCTTATAAAGACACTATTTCACACGAAGAAAAATCATCTTTAGTGGAACGTGTTGTTGCTGTGTTAAATGATCTCAAATAATCAGTTTTCAATTCTTCAATTCCCATTTCTAGTTGTGTTGTCAAGAGAAATAAATTAAATAAATTAAAGTATGTATAAGTATTAAATTTTAATGAATTGAATTAATCAAATTACACGAAAACGCCAAACAGGCACAATACTACCGATATCCGGTTCATTGTTGTTTTTTGCTTTTGTATTGCCAAGGTCCAGAATTTTGATCGCCCCTTTTCACTATGCTACTGCATAATTTGCTAAGATACATTTATAGTTCTTTACCGGAGATTTTGTTAAAATTTAGTACAACTTCAATTAGGCAGTTCTAGAACAAAAATATGGGAGACAGAAGTAGGGTTCGTGGTAGACAAAATAGAAATGTGATAGAGGATTCCTATATGTGATGAATTTGATCTAATTTCTGGAATATTCGGAAGCTTTCAAGCTAATCCAAGACTCTGAACTGTTGTTTTGACTGACTTCAAATCTTACTGAAATCGAAAAAGCCCGCTTCCTTGCCGCTCTATCGCCTTCCGTTCCATGATATTTTGTGCCTCATGTCTCATTTATTTAACTTTATAAGTCTTTATAAATTTTATACTTTATCACATTGTGATCGATGTTTTCTGCTTCCCCCATATATGTAAATTTGACCTATACATTTGATATAAATTTTGAAAGTAAAAATTGCCATGGGTAAGACTATCGCGAGAAATGATTATGTCGACATCTGTTCTTGGCTTTGGTATTTTACTGCAGTTTTTATGATCTGCTAAATCTGTCATTTTGTCAATAAAATATGATGCCCTGGCAGATTAGTTTGAGAAAGCCGCATTAGATCATGATTTTAATCCTCCCTTTCATTTGCAGCATAGTAGGTATATGCAATGAGAAAGATGTTGTGTGGCCAAAGCCATCCTCATCTCCAATGCATCGATTCTACCACACGGCTTTGGCTTCCGATATTGGTTTGTGTTCAGAAGTTGGAAGGTATCTCAACAATTTGCTATTAATTAAAAAATATTCTTCTTCAGGAAAAGGTTCTTTTTTCATTGCGCCACACTTCGCGTATTCAACATCTCCAAACTCGCAGTCAGTCGGTATTATACATTATGTATCTACTTATAGTAGATAGAAAATAGTATTGAAGGCTGCTTGCGACCGACTAGCTGGCCCATGTCAAGAATATTGTTAGAACCACCAGAACCCCGATGAAAAGAAATTAGGTTCTCAATTTTTCAAACGTTGGTATCCAGCACTCAGTGACTCTGGTTACATGACTACGTTGTGGACCCTTTCTATCTAACACTTTACTTCATAATTTGTTGATGATATGTATATTTGTATCTCGGTAATCAAATTTGCGGCATATAACCGAGGTGTGTTGGGAGATCCTCCTGGCTTCTCTCAGAACTTTAGACTCAAAAATTTGTGGAAATAACCTTCCAATATCCACAATATGGGTATAAATTGGATGCTGCGGACTACAAGATGGACAAGACTGCAATAGATCAAGTTCAGGCAACGCACACAGGAACCTCCAGCAAACACTTGAAACTCAATAGTGAAGGATCAAATCTCATCAAAAGGTTAAGAACACCCAAGAACCCCGAGAACCCCCCCTCAAAAATGAAACTACTCATAGTTATAGATCAACTCTCTACAAAAAATTAAGAACCCTATAAACTAAGAACTCCCATGAAAATAAAAGCTCCAAGAAAAACAATTAGTTGATCAGAACGCATCAAAAATGACTTATCTTGACATGGGCCGACTAGCTTTTGTTAATATTTTTTAAAGAGGTAATAAACAAGATACATATTATATATATCTTATTTATTTATATATACTCTTGTATATATACATAATGAATGTCAGAAAAGAATAAAAACAAAGATGTCAGAGCAGTAGCTGTGTGTGACCACTGTGACCCGGAGAGTTCGGATCCTATCTGGGGTTCCAAACCACATCCTTCGGTTGACAGTGTAATTGAACCTCCTGAACATAGTTGAAATAATATTAAGCTTAAATTCTAACCCAAACAGCAGTGAGTGACTGGAGAACGTTTCGCACCAACCCACACACAACCTGGAAGTGCTTTTACACAAATAACTCTTACGTAATTTACACAATAATAGTTTCAAACAATAAAATGTTACAGTACTTGTGACCCGAAAAATTCGGGTCCCAGGTGGGAATAATAAAAAGATTGACGAAAAGTTCTATCAAAGAGGTTTTATAATCTCTTATTGTTTTCAAAGTTTTCATCGTTTTCTTGGCACCGTTGATCTTGAATCGTTTTAATTCACTGTTTGGTGATGTTTCATTTCTGCAGAAACATCCAAATCAACGGGGGAAATGCAGTTGATGCGGCCATCGCTACCAACATTTGTCAGGGTGCACTTAATGCTCAAAGTTCTGGAATTGGAGGCGGCTTTTTCATGTCAATCTACAACAGGTAACTGAAAAGTGATCGGATGAAGGGATTTTGGAAATCCAATAGATTCAACTTAATCAATCAGTGCCGTAGCTGTACCGTTATCGACTTGAAATGATGAAAAGCTTACATTACTACAATTCTACAACTCACATGTAGTTTCTAGTCATTAGTATACGTTTCGGGCAAAAAAGGAAAAATCTGGTCTTGGAGTGCGGCTCACCCCATATTTTCTCTGCCTGTACATGTCAGGTCAGAGGGCAAGTAGATTATTAGTTATTATTATATTATTATTATATATTATTATTATTATTATTATTATTATCCAATTGCAGGAATGAACATACCTGCACAGTAGTAGATGCACGAGAAACGGCACCTGCTGGATCTCATAAGCACATGTATGCGGATAATACGGAAGGACTGCTACTTACAGGTAAATGGGGGCTGCAGAGAAAAATTTGCAACTAAGGAATGAAAAGGCTATGATTTTTTTATATAAAGCTCATCTCTATTGCTTTTGAATAGTAAGTTAGCCACATCATGTGTGAGGTTTACCTATAGCCAATGGGAAATCAAATTAGGAAACACACCGACATGCCTGTTTAGTCAATATTTCAAAAACAAGTTTACGTTAGATTTTCGATTCTAAATGAGCACTCTACAAAATTGGATCTGATACTAGCAATTAGCATGCAGCAAAAAACGAAGCGAAAAGCCTATTAATTGCTTCTTCGAGTCTCAGCAATGGCAACAGAAAAATGAAGAAGAGAATTTGCATGTTAAACACCTCTCAAGAATGCGTCTTGCTATTACAAAGAGCACGTCCATTACTGTTGTAGAGATTTGTGTGAATAAAGTTGAAATCTACTAAATAATTTCCGACTGTTATACTATCTAAATTGGGAGTGTCGATGGCTGCTGGTGCTGAGTCCCTAAAATTACCCTAGCCAACTAAAAACAGGATGGAATAGAACTTTGGATGTTAACGGGCTTAGAAACCAAAACCAATCAGTATACGAGCAATGAAGCGATTGGTCAGGCGGCATTCTTTTATCTTTTCAGCGTCGTTAGCCTATTTCCTATTTCCTATTGTTAGCTTAAGCGAAATTTGAAATATACGAAATATGGCAATATGCGTCAAACAAAAATAGGAAATAGACCATAGGCCTTACGAAAATAAGCCTATTGTTCTGTAAAGTTGGAAGTGTACGAACAACCAAACTTTACGAGTGGGAAACTGTGCACAAGGGTAACGTCGAACCTGGAGGAGATGTAGTTCCAGTCGACCCAACTAACCTCGCCAAATAAGCCTAAGTGAATCCTACCGAATGGAGTTTAACCACCGATGAAGAGCACAGACTCAAGTAAGAAATGAACTACCCCAAATTTGCTGAAAAGTACATGCTTAAAAAGAACTAACTACCTACCCAAATAACCTTAGAAAAGCCCTACTTACCGAATATACAATTCTAATACAAAAACCTAAACTAAAATGACACCCTAAAATGGCCCAAAAAGAGACCACATTTACTGTAAAAATATGTGCTTGACAAGGGGCGAACCCCGAAATATGCGTACAAAATTTAGGATAAACAACAGTGTAGAGAATTGCCTAACTAAATAGAAGAACCAACAATAGAGAATAAGATTCAGAGTACACACAAATTCTATCGAACAAAGATACCACAATAAACCAACTGTAGATGAACTAAACTTCTAAGAGAAAACCTAAACCTTGAAAATGATTTTAAGAACTTCATATAAATTTAAGAAAGTAGAAAAGAGATAAGCTTCTAAGGAAAGAGGAACAAATTAAATTAACCCACTACCAAAATAGAATAATAATAATAAATAAGTGGCTCTACAGGGTCACCCTAGAGCTCACAATAACCTAAAGTGGTACCCACTTTAAGTTTTTAATAGGAAGAATAAACACAAAAATGCAAATAATAGGGCCAATAGGGAGGAGCGCAAAAATACACACGACCGCACAGTTTGAAAGACAACACTAGACTGACTAAGTTTTGAGACGTCTAGACAAGACCAGTTTTGAAAGAGCGTGGAAGGATTTGATTGGATAATTTTGAGACCCCCTTGAAAGAACAAGATGCTGGGAGAAGCTGAGAAAATAGACGTCTCAACAGCGCCACCTATTGGCTAAGCTGGCCGACACATATACGTAATTTACACATAAGCGCACAAAACTCAAGCATAAGACTTTC
>JASAND010018714.1:0-10053 GCA_030248195.1 Trissonchulus latispiculum
TACATTAGAAACTCAGATCAATTCCATCAAGGATCATGACCTACTACAGATTGAGCCTTTCCCTGTACCTTTTAGGTTTTGTTTTGCCTTTTCCATTACACATGTTGGCAATCAAGTTTTTGAGTTTAAAAACTCTGTCTAATGCGTCCTTCAATTGAATGAGGTTCCACCGCTAACGGATCTCTTTTTTCCGATCAGACATTGATCTAATTCCGGATACCGGTTTCGAGAAAGAAGGAAAGCAACAAACTGTAAATCATGCGAGATTCCAGTTATAAACACAATGCCTACAGATATGAATCTGGAATTTAAATTTACTGAATTCGGAATGTCCTGATATGAGCAAATGGTTTGTTTTACAACGAAACGTGAAGTCGAGATTCCTTCAGCATTCCATCTTTGAACCAACTCAATATCCGCTTATATTCCAGAAAGCACTTTCGCCCTAAACCCTAGCACATAGATTCAGGCTAAATTTTACAAAGATTCTGGATTCCGTTGAAGCTATTTTGCGACCCAAAAACCCTTTGAACATGATTCCGGCCAAATCCACAAAGATTCTGGATTCTGATACAGCATACAGCGTGCGCTTGTTTGCCCACCACTATAGCTACCTACTACTAGTAATCTCGATAAAAAACACGGAGAATTTAATAAAAAAGTAAAGTATTTAAATAGTAAACAGTAAAAATTTCACAGCTTTCAATCAAGCACATGCATGAGAACATTAATAATGCGAACAAAAACATGAAATCGTCTGAAGACATACAGTATTTCGAGAACGCTCAAATGCCAGCTTCAATTCAGACCCTGTTTCCACTTTTAATTTTTATATGGACTCCGTCCCTCTTTATTTTTAATACGCTATAAATGCTTTCGAACACGAGCACGAAATTAAACGGAGAAAACGAAGATTCTGGATTCTGGACAAATCCAGATTGTGGAGAACAAACCTAAAAAATTTTATCCCTGCGCAGCCAGCGATCATCTACCCACCTGTTGTCGACAGTCAGCAAAAAGAGAAAACGAACACCAAAAGCATAGTCTGCAAACTTGTGCAGCTAAAAATACAGCAAATATAGACCATTCTTTTGAAACCATTCACCGACGCCCCTCTACGCTCACAGGGATGGCCTTTTCGAAATTAACCTAAATTTTACTGTTTTCGTTTTCGGACTCTGAACGCACAGAAATAGCCCATTTTTTTTATATATGGACTCCGTCCCTCTACGCTGAAAACATTTGATTCTGAAAAGTCCAACTGCAACTGTACAAAACGGAAGATTCTGGACAAATCCAGGTTCTGGACAAATCCAGATTCTCGAGACACACACGACGGAATAGGCTTTTCCCAGCCTAAAGCCTATTCCAACCACTGTCAGAGAGCAAAATCTCATCTATGAGCACAATATAAACCTTTTAAAAAGGCAAAAATACAGCAGATCATTCGTTTTCAAATCATTTTTTAGCGATATTGGCCTGCGGACTCTGTGCGCACAAATCAAATAATTTTTCACCGATGCAACTCTATAGAAATGGCCTAAAATAGACATGGACTCTGTATGTACATGATAGCCAGGTCGCAGTCGACTGTGCTGTCGCTGTTGTCATTTTTCATATGGACTCCGTCCCTCTACGCTTTTACATTTTGCATAGATTCTGCACCCATATCCAGTGGATAAAAACGAAGATTCTGGACACAACGAAGAATCTGGACAAATCGAAGATTCTGCAAAGTTTTGTTTAATAAGTTTTCACAGCTTGTACCACGGGCCAATATTTTCAGGCCCGGCCCGGCCCGTGAAATTTTGGGTCGGCCCATTCCGGCACGCTCCAAAAAATTTAGGCCTCGGTCAGGCCCGATTCAGGCTTGGCCCGGCCCAAAAAATGTAGTCAACTTTTTGATATGCAAAAACGATATTTTTTGTCAAGTTTTTGATCGGCGCACTCGTTCTCCCCAACATGATTCAAATGCGAATGAAAACCCTTTACGAACGCATTTAAAGACAAGACAGCTAAACAGCTAAATACAGCTAAAAACAGAAAAATAATGAACCAATTTCAAGGAAAAAAAACAGTCGCATTTATATGCATAGCCAGATATAAATAGAGAAAGGCCTTCAAACATTAAATGTTAAAATTACTTAATGATTTCATGTTTTTCGGCATTAGCAATGGCTGAAAATGCGATTTTTGACATAAAAATAGAAAAATTTTTTTGGGGGAGGTTTGGGGGGGGGGGGTCGTGGGGGGGTTTGGGGGGGTCTAAAAAGGGGGCCCCCCAAAATTCCGGGGGAGGGGGCCCCCCCAACCCAAATCCCCGTTACACCTATGGCCTCAGGTACACCTATGGCGGAAACTCCCCCAACAAACCAAAAACATTGCCCGGGCAACATCTTACTTATTACACGTACACGTAACTAAAATGTTACACGAATGCATTCGCCTGAACTGAACAGTGTGCATAAGAGTACGCAGATTAAGATATCACGTCCGCATGAGATGCTGCAGGGTACTTTTGCGTAAGCTACGGTATTTTTTGCATACTTGATCAGGTTCTAGCGGACACAGAGGTCTAGATTCAGAAATTAAAGCCAGTCCATAGCTAAAGTACCGTCGTTGAAAGAAGTTCGATAAGGGGGCCCTGTAACCCGGCCGACAGGGTCTCCCCTCAGTCTAGTCCTGTCGAACATAGAACGGTAAATACTGGCCGAATCTACCGAGAACCAGTCATATTTATTCTCCTGCTGCTGGCCGAGGATATCCATCTGTAATGAAGTGAGCAAGATCAAAACTCTGATCTATTCCAAACTCTAAACTTTCTAAACTCTTCTCCTTTACACGGAAGGTCAGCACGTCTGTTCGCATTGAAGCAGACTTAAGCACCAGATCTCTGAAAGGTGGTGTTCCAGAATCAGAGATTCTCTGCGGCCAACCTTGGTAGGGGTCTTTGTCGGTGAGTTCGTTTGAGGCTCCTGAGTTGATTTCCAGTCGGACAGCAAGAGGGGTCAGCACTTGCTTCCTTGATGATGATTTCCTAATAGTACAGCAAGCGGGGTCAGCACTTGCTTTACGGATGAGCACTGGATTTGGTTGAGTTCTTCCTCACTGGATCTTCGGTTCTTTCCTGTGGCTAGTAGTGCACGGTAAACGCACCGTTAGTGAAGGCTAACTCGCCTGTGTTTACTTGCACTGAGCTTGTACGGTAACCGCACCGTAGTTGAAGGCAAACGCGCCTTTGATGCTCGTAATAAGACTCGGTAACTAACACACTGATAATTTAATGAAAATACTACAATTAAGATTCGTACAATTCTGTGCGTTCAAATTAACAATTACTACAATACTAACGAGTAGGTTGCAATACAATAAGATACAGTACAGCACAGTTTACTGTACCAGAGTTGCCAGATACTTTACCGTACTAGGTTATAATTAATATTATTCCAATCTGGAATAATATTACAAACTTTGGTTACTTTATTGGGACAAGGTCGATACTCTTTCTTAACGCCTTTTACACCCTTTCACTCTACTAACTCTCTCTGACTCAGTTTCCCTATATGCTGTGTGTTTCCCTATATGCTTGTGCCTTGTTACTCTTTATACGTCCCCTTACAATAGGACTGTCAAACTAATATCACAATAAACTAAGTTACTAACTATTAACCTAGGGACGGTCTTTGGGTGAGCCCCTGAAAGTCGGACACTGCTTTCGCTCCGACACTCAGTTCAGGGATGCTATGTGAGATAGAGTTGGGAGGTCCTTCCTTACTTATTCCTACTTTGGTCTATATTAGCACAATTATACAATAATGGTCTTCTGATCTTCTGGACAGGACTCAAAGCAAGAGGGCCGGGGTGACGATTTTAGAAATGCAGGAAGTTGACATTTTAGACTGGAAATGGTGCCTGGGAATTAATGAAAGTTCACTCTGTATAGGTTTTATCGGATTCCCCAACTTGATCAGGTTTGGTCTGTCGCTGTCTCTGCCGCCGTTTACTCTACAAGATCATTCAGCTTCTAATGTACCTTCGCTAGACTGACTCGGACTGATGCGATACTGTGACAATAGCTTCCAAAATGACTGGGTCCTTCTCCGGACAACACAAGACTGATACCAATAAACTGACTGAATCAAAGTTCTGAACTGGGTCCACCGTACTGTAGTCTCGGATGCAAATCTCGGCAGGACAGGGCTCTTTCCGCATCTGAATCAAATGGGTTAAAACCCATTAATACAAGGTCATGGTGCGGGAATCGAACCCAGCAACCATTACCCGTTCTTTAGCTTTCCTGGCCACAAAATGTGCATTTTGGGCCTCATTTGAAGTTGTGAAATGACGAAATGCTACAAAACCATTGGCTACTGCCTTTTTGGCAAAATTAACCGTTCTTAGTAACTTTCTGTCACAAAACAGGCCTTCTTGGCCATTTTAGGTTACAACTTGCTGATTTTGATTAAACTTGAAGTAACTCTTCGCGTAGACAAAACAATTCGCCATGTTCTCACGTCTGGACCCAAATTAGGTCGTAATGACTTGCAGTTAGACGAAACAACTCTTAAAAACGTGTAAACTTCGCTATTCGTACATTACTTGAAAACCTTGCTAGTTTCTGTCCTTTTCTTGCTCAAACCGGGCCGCCTGGCCCGTCTTAGGTTAATTCCAACAGATCCTGACAGAAACTCACAGGTCAGCTTGAACAAATTAGATGACCGAACAAAACTTGTATTTTTGGCCTGGTTCTGGCCCAATTTCGTTGATTTGCCACGGGAAACAGGCTTGTTTTCCCGTGGCCCACTGGTAATCTTACGTATACAAAACTTGATGTTTTAACATAAATTTCTAGTGTTGGAAGATGGTCAGATATTTATTGTCTACTACAATTAACCTAGCTACTGCCTACTTACCTATGTATATTAAATTACTAAAACCTACGTAATACTAACTTATGAATTAAGGTGGTGATTCCTTTTGCTGTCATCAACTTTGAAACGTTATTACTCATTCATTATTTGGAGTTAGAAACCCATCTTAATATCAAACTGTAGCTTTAAATTTTCTCTTTTTAATGAATACAATGGAATTAATTTTGGTTTTTCGAAATTATTTTACTGTATTTTAGAAGGAAAATAATTTTCCGGATTTTTTGCAGGCTGAAATAAATTTTTTCGGGAGACGTCGGTTATATCAATCGATACATCTGTCAAATAGCTGGGGACCCTTTTTTAATTATTGAAAAATCGCTCTTCGTTGTGGAGAAATTAGCAAAAAGGTATGCGCAACCTGGATTTTGTCTACTTTTCCAAACTTTGGCAAGCGACCATGTTCGCTAGAAAGCCGCAATCGGGGCAACTAAAAAAGGGTCTCGGGGTAATTTAGTACAGAACGCATCTGAAAAATGGCAGTCCTTCACATTGCATAGGGAATGCTCCACAATCCCCAGAAAAAAATTGGTCGTGTTTATGAAAAAACTACATTTTTTAAAACTACAGCTAGTAGGATAGCAATTGGATAACGATCATGTCGCAGATAATTGGCCTCTGTAGGGCCTTTAAAATGATACCCTTGGTATGATATTGCGGCATGTGCAGCTCGAGAACTAATGGATTATTTGATTTCTCCAGAAATGACAAGTTTTCAATGCCAAAATAAGAAAATCGGCTATATCTCACGATAGCGAAAAGCTAGAAGGGTACTTTAAAAAGCAAAAATGTAGAGCATAACGAGATCTTTCGAATGAATGTAGTTACAACTATGCAGCTGCTGTTCAACTGTCACAAATTGGCTAAAACCGACTTGAACGCAAATGTTGAATTTTTAAACCGGGATTGCGCAGAGGGTGTTAGAACGCTAAAATAAGTGTTTTTGGAAAGTTTCGTAAAATTCCGACTTGGTTTGTGCCGTAAACTAACAGAAAGCACCAAAAGGAATCACCACCTTAAAGAGACTTCCACTGTTAATAGTTTTTATAATAGTTTTACATATACCACTAAAAATTATTCTTGCAATTCGAATTTGAACTGTGCATCTTCTAATTTGATATATTTATTAACATGTGATTCTTGTAATATGGCCTACGTAGATGAAACTTCACAGAAATTGCGCATAAGAATAGGCCAGCACAGAAGATCTATTGAATCTTCTAAATACTCTGGTTGTAAATACATATTACAACACTTTAGAGATTCTAAATGTAAAACTTTTTCTGTTCAAATTTTAGAACAATTACAAAGTTCTGGTGACTTTAAAATTGACAAAGAAAATAGACTAATAAGAGAAGCAATCTGGATGAAAGAATTAAAAACTAAATACCCATATGGTTTAAACGAAACCATGAGAGGTGAAATATACGGAAAGTCTATTTTCAGTAATTTTAATAAACGAATAAAATATGGTAATAAAAGAAGTAAAAAACGTTGCATTAAACGAAAAACAAATAATAGCTTTAATGAAGGTGAATTTATAAAGGAAATTCATCTTATGTATTTAACAGATGCAATTGGCCTAAAGAAGCAAATTGTCAGCAAAATATTAAGCTTAAATAAGACTGAAACAAATAAACTTTGGTTACATGTTTTGCATAGAAACACTCTTCAAATTGATGAAATTATAAAGGATTTATTGAGATATAAAATTGATAGCCGTAATAAAATTGACAAAGTAAAAGAAAATAAACCCAAATTATTTCTACAATTTTGTAACAAAAGCATGGACAAAATCAATTTCAGTAAAATTTTTAATTCTGCTGTTGTCAGAGAAAAATGGCCGTTTGAACGTAACATAAAGAAAAGTTGTCCTCAGACTATTTTCCTTTATGATAAGCCTTTTTCTAGCAAAATATTCAATTATAAAGAATTTGCGTTGAAGGTTGATTTGGATAATAATGCACAAAATTATTGCAATTGCAATAATTCAAAGTTTGTTAATTCTCACTATGGGCACGTTTTAACAGGTTCAACAGAAATTGTTAAGGATAATAATTTAAGATGGTTGCTTGATAAAGGTACTAAATTTCGTTTACCCAAACCTATTAGACTAGATAAGCTTTATCAAAGTATTGAAACTGGATTGTGTAATTATGTTCAGAAATTTAATAAAAAAGATATTGACTGTTATTATGATTGGATTAAAACTGTAATAATGGAAGTGCAAAAAGAAATTACTGCCGTAAAATTTTCTTATAATCCAATTGAAGACTGTACTTATTCTCACAAAGAATTGGTACACCTGAAACGTAATTACGTAATAACCAGAGTAGATAAAGCTTCTCAAAATTATGCTTTTATATGTAAAGTACTGTATAAAAAATTACTTAGATGTGAGCTCGGATTAGAACTTAATTGTCCTAATCCGACTTATATGATACATCATGAAAATAAGGATCATTTAATAGACCGTTTATTTCTAGAAAATAAAAATTTGGGGTATAAAATAAAATCTTGCGATAAAAGTTTACCTTTTATACAACTTCTGCCAAAATTCCACAAAAATCCAGTAAAATTTCGAACTATAATTTCTAGTCGTAATGCCATTACTAATGATGTGTCTAAAGATATTAGTAAAGCATTAAAGTTATTTCTTAAAAGAATGAAAGCTTATTGTCATACTATTTCAAAATATAATCATGGCTGCAGTCCTTTCTGGATAATCGATAATAGCAATGAAATTATTCGATCTTTAAAGAAAATTTCTACAGTAAAATCTGCAGCTTCTATTTACACTTTTGATTTTACCCAATTGTATACTAACTTAAAACACGAAAATATTTTTTCAGCTATCGAAAACATTTCTAAAATATGCTTTGGTGCTAATACAAGACGCTTGGTCTTTGGGTATAACGGAGCGTATTTTAACGATAACTGTAAATCTAAGAAAAATGTAGACCAATTGGAATTTTGTTACTTAATAAAATGGTTGCTTGAAAATTGTTTTTTCTCTGTAGGAGGGAAGGTATTCCGACAAATAATTGGAATACCTATGGGTACAAGTAGTGGACCAGCGTTAGCAAATTTAGTACTTTTCTGGTATGAGTTCAAATATGTTAAAAGTTTAATTTCAAAACGTGATTTTACTTCTCTAAATAAATTAATGTATGTATTTAGATACATAGATGATATAACAGTAATTAACGATAACAGTTATTTTCTAAATAATTGGATGTATATTTATCCTATCGATCTTGTGCTTAATTTGGTAAACGTTACACCAAATGAAGCAGATGTGTTGGATATCAATATCAAAATTAAAAATAAAGTTTTTATTACTACACTTTATGATAAAAGAAAGCAGTTTTCTTTTAAAGCACATTCTTTTCCAAGCGTAGAAAGTAACATATGTACGAAAAGTTGTTATAATGTATTTTTAAATGAGATTATTAGAATATCTCTAATTTGTTCGAATAAAGTCAACTTTATTTTTAACATTAACATGTTAAAACAAAAGTTAATTTATAAAAATTATACAAATAGACTTTTAAAATTATATTTTCTAAAGGCTGTCAAACATCCAAATTTTAATAAGGATATCAACATAGACCCTTTAGCTACTTGGAAAGTACTTTCGTAAAATGTATTTTTAAAATTGACTTTTACCTTTAAATTATCTCCTGCGGATATTGATGTCACAAAGTTTATATATTCCTGTATGTATTTGTTTAACTATCACTACTTGAGGCGACCGGCGGCGAAACTATTTTTCTATGATTTCTTAATTGGGGAATAAAAGATCTAAAAGCTTAATTCCATACTCCTCCACTGATGAGCCGCGGGTATGAGAATCAAGTCTGGTAGAGGTCGCAAGCACGCACTAACATAGATTGTTTATTTGTTTTCTGTTTTATGTTATTTTTTCGTGTCTTTTACGATGTTTGTATATGTTGGAACATAATTATATATATATATATATATATATATATATATATATATATATATATATATATATATATATATATATATATATATATATATATATATATATATATATATATATATATATATATATATATATATATATATATATATATATATATATATATATATATATATATATATATATATATATATATATATACATATATCATATATACGAATAAAATAACATAAGGAGAAGGAAAAAACAGACCAAACAATAAAAACAATCTATGTTAGTAAGTGCATGCGACCTCTTCCAGACTTGATTCTCATACCCGCGGCTCATCAGTGGAGGAGTATGGAATTAAGCTTTTAGATCTTTTATTAAGACATCATATAAAAATAGTTTCGCCGCCGGTCGCCTCAAGTAGTGATAGTTAAACAAATACATACAGGAATAAACTTTGTGGCATCAATATCTGTAGGAGATAATTTAAAGGAAAAAGTCAATTTTTAAAAAATACATTTTATGAAAGTACTTTCCAAGTAGCTAAACGGTCTATGTTGATATCCTTATTGAAATTTGGATGTTTGACAGCCTTTAGAAAATATAATTTTAAAAGTCTATTTGTATAATTTCTACAAATTAACTTTTGTTTTAACATGTTAATGTTAAAAATAAAGTTGACTTTATTCGAACAAATTAGAGATTCTAATAATCTCATTTAAAAATACATTATAACAACTTTTCGTAGATATGTTACTTTCTACGCTTGGAAAAGAATGTGCTTTAAAAGAAAACTGCTCTCTTTTATCATAAAGTGTAGTAATAAAAACTTTAATTCTAATTTTGATATTGATATCCAACACATCTGCTTCATTTGGTGTAACGTTTACCAAATTAAGCACAAGATCGATAGGATAAATATACATCCAATTATTTAGAAAATAACTGTTATCGTTAATTACTGTTATATCATCTATGTATCTAAATACATACATTAATTTATTTAGAAGTAAAATCACATTTTGAAATTAAACTTTTAACATATTTGAACTCATACCAGAAAAAGTACTAAATTTGCTAACGCTGGATGCTTGTACCCATAGGTATTCCAATTAGTTGTCGGAATACCTTCCCTCCTACAGAGAAAAAACAATTTTCAAGCAACCATTTTATTAAGTAACAAAATTCCAA